>SKCR01036285.1:0-168717 GCA_019454045.1 Zanthoxylum bungeanum
GGACTTTGTATGCTCGGTTGAACATATCTCACATCCAACCAAACGTACTTCATCCAATGCGGCAAAACATCGTGGAAAAGGTAGCCCTTAGGCTTTTTATCCCTCAAAATGGAGGACCTTTAATCCAACTTGATATTCCCATGCGCGATATCTCATCATTACACGAACAAATAACATACGGAAATTAAATGGCGGAATAAAAATGCGGATAATAAATACACAAGATAAAATAAAGCAAAATATGTGCCGTTTACTCAAGTGGTACGTGATGTTGTCTCCCAAGTACAGACCGCACTACCGTCCATTCGGATTCGGCTACGGAATTTACGTCTGGGTTTCCATCCTATACCACAAGAGACGACACATTTTCCCATCCATTCAAAGCCACAACATGCATCCACAAACGACTCTCATGCAAAAAAAATAAAAACAATTAAAAGATGAATGGAAATAAATATGAAAAGTGCCCTAAGGTCTAACCTTTTAAATCATCTCTCGGAAGTACGGTACATGGTCATCGGAAGGGTGGATGCTCCGCAACTCATCCGGTTCACTGGTTCAATGTTTTCCCTCGTTGTTTCGGCTGCTGTTTTCACTCCGTTTCGCTGCTATTTTGCTGATGTTTTTCGGTCACTGTTTTACGGTTTTAGGCTACTATTTTTTCGGTTTTGAGGCTGCTGTTTGATGGTGATTTTAGGGGACAGTTTCAGGTTGTGTTTGTGTGGCAATGAGGGTGTTTTGGTTTAGTGTTTTCGGCAATGGATGAATGAGGAGAAGAGAATTATTTCTTGTTTCTTCTTTCTTGGATTGGGCGTGGACTCTCTTTGATATTTTTTGTGTGAGTTATGCGTGAATGCTAGGGGGTGTGAGTGTGAATTGGAGTGGCTGAGTGGAGGCAGTGAGTGGAGTGTATGGCGTGTTGAAGGGGCAGATTTGTGGGTGTTTCAGCGTTGAATTTGAAGGAGCAGTGTCGTGTTATGGTGATTTGTGCGTGAGTTAAGAAGCATGTGGTGGGTGGTGTATGGCTGTGGCTTGTGCGTGAAGCTGTGGAGAGTAAAGAAGCAAGTGTCGTGTAGTTGCGCTCCTTAGGGTTTCATTTGTGTTGTTTGTTAAGGGTCCGAGAGACAAGGGTTGATGATGGAGAGAGTTTATTTTGTTTGGCTACTGCAGGAAGAATGAGAGCGGGAGAGAGCTAGGGCGTGTGATTAGGGTTTATTTCTTTTATTTTTTTTAGGCCGTGAGAGAGGAGAGAAGAGAGTTTAGGGTTTTGTGTTATTTTTATAGTGAAAGGCTAGGGTTAATCCTTGTTTTAATAGGAATGGGATTTGTGTAATTATGGGGGATATATTTTATTAGTGTCACACAAAGAAAGCATATATTTAATTGGGGACAAGATTTGTTTAAATTAGGAATAGGTTTATTTGATGTTTATTTGTTTTGTTTTAATTTGGTATATGATTTTTTAGATTTGTTTTGATTTCACATGTGTTAAATATGTGTTTTATTATTTTGGATGTGTTTTAAATGGGATCGGGCGTGTGGGCTTAGCTTTAGGCGTGTGGTTGGCTTTTGGTGGTGGGCTTAGTGGTGTGTGGGCTTGCGGGGGGTTTTAGGTAAAGGCCAAGTGGTTTGCGGGAATTTTGGGCTGAGGTGGATTTTAAAACAAAGGTCTACAAGCGAGCCCGATGCTAAACAAACGAGTTAAATTCGGCAAAATACTGATTTCCGTCTTTTCCCTTCCGACTTTCGTTTCCCGCGACTTCCGCGATTTAAAAGGTAGTGTCTCCGTGTGAGACTCCTCATCGGGACTTATATGCAAAAAATGCAGTGCCTACAATGGTTTATAATTTTCCTCATGTTTCGGTCATACTAGGAAAATATAAAAGCATTTTTTCTTTTTTGTTTTTCATTCCAAAAACCCTAAAACACAAATACAAAGAGAGGAAACGGAAAAATGAGAAAGAAAAAGGAATAAAAGCTAGAAAATAAAGATTTTTAGTAAGTATTTCATTACTTTTCCTTTATGAAAATTGTTTCTTTCATTCTAGGATTCTATTTGAGTAGCTTATTTTATTCTCTAGTATTTTATGGTGTGTTTTGATGATTGGGTACTTAGATGGAAGATGAAAGCATGTATATTAATTAGTTTTCTTTAAAATTATTTATTAAGCATTCTTCTAGCCATTTTGATGGATAGTTGCCATTCTAGAGTTTATTAGCCCCTCATCTTAGACCTAGAATTGTTCTTGAGGTATTTCATATTGGTGAGACTCAATTGGTGATGTAAGAATTGAATTAAAGCTTTGATTTTAATTTGTGAAATTATAAAATTAGGATTTCCAACCTTCACCAAATTTGGGGATTTTCATATATGTTATGAGTTTTAATGTATATTAGATGTATATTAAATTTGGGAATGTTTGGATTTGATTTTGGCATGTTTTGAACATAAAGGACCAAATTGTAAATTCTTGAAAATTGATGGACCATTCGACAATTAGGGCAAATTCGGTTTCTTTGAATTGAAAACTGAATTTTCATGTATTAGGCATGAATAAATCATTTTGTAATTGATTTAGAAACAATTAGAATTGTATTTGATAATTTTGGACTAAAATGATTAAATTTCAAAGTTTTGGGGCAAAACGGTAATTTCTGAAAAAAAATCTGATTTTTGGGTAAAATTTATGTTTTTTGAATATTGAGTAATTGAAATAAATTAGTTTATTTTAATTTCCCAAGAAAAATAATTGAAATCGTAAAATTTTGATTTTCCGCGATCTGCTGCGTTTACCCGGCCTCCCTAAAACCCCCAAAGAAAATGGTATCAGAGCAGGTCTGAACCTCGACACATGATATGAATAAGCCTTTAAATTCATTGTTTTAATTATGTTCTTACATGATACATGCTTGTATTTATTTAATTTGATTAAATTAAATACGTTTCATCGTTGTGGAAAATCCATTTTTAATAAGGTTGTGCAAGTAATATGTATTGGATACATATTTCTTGGTCTGTCTTGTCAATACGATTTATGGATATCTATTATATGGCTGCATCCGAGAACGTGCCAAAGCTGTGAGGGTGTAGTTGATAGAAATTTATCCATACCGGATGTACATGTGATACTAGATAAATTCAAGCGAAAGCGGAAATCCTGAACGTGCCAAAGCTGTCAGGACTACGCAAGTATCTTGAATTTGTCATTGACAAGTTTAACCTTGGCACGCCTCCTTATGAACGTGCCAAAGATGTCACAATGAGAAATGGCCAGGACTGGAACCCATGAGTCACTATTGAGTGATTGACAATGTGTTGTCTACCTAATGAATATACGTATGCGAGAACGTGCCAAAGCTGTGAGCTGAAATATATTCATGGGATCCATTTTTCGCTATTAAATTTAATTTGATTAATTGTATGATTGCATTCTGTTTGGGGATTACAGTATTGCATGTTATAGTGGGAAGGGCATTTTTAGATTAAAAGTCAGTGATCTATTTATGCTTGGTTTGATATATTATTATGAAACTGTTATCTCTGCTAACCATTTTTTCGCTATATATATGATAGATTTGCGATGGCGGCACCTGCTCATAATACTTTTGCCTGTATGGTTGATACGAACAAGCTTAAGGGCGCCGAAAACTTCACAGATTGGGACATGGATCTGAGAATTGTTCTTAGGTCCGAACAAATAGAATATGTGTTGGAAGGTCTGTTGCCACTGGCCATAGCACCTGATGCTACACCAGAGGAACATGAGACTCTCAAAAAGTGGAGAGATGATGACAGACGTGTCAAATCATACATTCTCAGTTCCTTTGGATCGAAGCTTAAGAGGCAATATTTTGGATTGCCCGACGCATATATTATGATGACGCGGTTGATAGAGTCCTTTATGAACCAAGAACGTGTCTCGGTACATAAAATTGCTATGGAACTGTTCCATGCAAGATTGGAAGATGGACATGATGTGAGCCCTCATGTGCTTCATCTGATCGATTTGATCGAACAGTTGAGGCGCTATAATTTCCCTCTTAATGACACTTAGGACAAAGTGTCATAATTGGATCTCTACTGGTGTCATATCGCCAATTTGTGATGTATTTCAATATGAAATGGATTAGCTGTTCTTACCAAGAGCTGCATGAGATGCTGCAAACAGCGGAAGAAGATTTGAGGAAGGGAGTACCGACTCGCCCTCATAAACCCACTGCTCTTCCTGCTTCCTCCCAATCTAAACAGAAAGGGAAGAATAAGAAGGGAGAGAAGAAGAAGTGTACAAATCTTACACCACAAGCTAAGATAGCTAAACCCAAGAGAGCTGTTGAAGATAAATGCCACCACTGTAGTAAGATTGCCCACTAGAAACGGAACTGTCCTGACTATTTGGCGCAAATCAGGAAGGAAAGAGCATCTACTTCAGGTACTTTTCTTTTTCCCATTATTGATATCTCTTTAGCTTGTAAAGCTATGTCGTCCAGTTGGATTTTGAATTCTTCTTGTCCAATTCACATTTGCAATTCGTTGCAGGTGCTGAAGGAAAGTAGACAGCTGAAATCTGGGAAGATACAATTACGGTTCGGGAGTGGCGACTCTTTGGATGCAGTTGCTGTGGGCTTATGCGAGATTCCCCTGCCCAGTGGGAGCCTTTTGTTGCATGACTGCTTTTTTGTACCAGGATGTGTAGAGAACATTATATCACTTTTTGTATTAGATACTGATGGCTATAATGTAAATATTAAAAATCATTCTTTATATTTATATAATAGATATAATGTCCAGATCCTTGTTTGTCCAAATGAGCACGGTCATTACATTTTGCGTACCTCACAAGATATCTTTAATGCTGGAATTAATAAACGTAAAATATCTGATATAAATAATATTGAACTGTGGCATATGAGGTTGGGTCATATAGGCGTGAAACGTCTAACCCAGTTAGTTAGGAATGGTTTGATACCAAATCTCACTATTGAACCTTATCCAACTTGTGAATCTTGTATTCGGGGTAAGATGACCAAAGCCCCATTTTCGGGTGTAGGACACTAAGCGACTAACTTATTGGAACTAATACATTCTGATGTATGTGGTCCTATGAGTCAAACTGCTCACAATGGTTTTTCCTACTTCGTTACCTTTACCGATGATTTGTCACGGTATGGTTATGTTTATTTGATAAAACAGAAATCGGAAACCTTTGAAAAGTTCAAAGAATTCTGAAATGAAATAGAAAAATAACTGGTAAATATATAAATGTCTTTGATCTGATCGAGGCGGAGAATATATGAGTGGTGAGTTCACCGATTATTTAAAGGAGAATGGGATTCTCGTCAATATACTCCTTCGGGTACTCCACAACACAATTGAGTGTCTGAAAGGAGAAATCGGACTTTATTAGATATGGTTCGATCGATGTTGATTTTTATAGATATACCCTATTATTTATGGGGTTATGCTCTTTAAATGCTGCACATCTTTTGAATAAGATTCCTTCCAATGCTGTTTCTATAACTTCATATGAGATATGGACTGGTAAGAAACTGTATCTTAAATCTGTTAAGATTTGGGGTTGTCCTGCCTATGTCAAGATGGCTCAGCAGGATAAGCTTTTGCCTCGAGGGCAGAAGTTTAGGTTTGTTGGATATCCTTCAAATACGAACGGATATTTGTTCTATGATACCGAGCATCAAAATGTGTTCGTAGTTCGCTTCACAAAATTTCTTGAGGAAGAATTTTTGTCTGAAGGAGGTAATCATAGACAGGTTGAACTTGATGAAGTACAACCTGGAACCAACGAACCAGTGGAGGAACCTGACGTTCAAATAGATGAAGAGCCTTCAACACACACACTCCGTAGGTCCCAAAGGGTGTCTAGACCTCCTGAACGCTTGTATTTGATACAAGAAAAGAGTCTGGATGTTCTCTTAATTGAAGAGACTGACCCTTAAACCTATAGAGAAGCAATGTTAGACATCGATTCTGCGAAGTGGCAAGAGGCCATGAAATCAGAGTTAGACTCTATGCATCAAAATAAAGTTTGGGACTTGGTTCCGCTTCCTGAAGGAATTGTTCCTATCGACAGTAAATGGGTTTACAAGAGGAAGCGTGGGCCTGACGGAAATGTTGAAACCTTTAAGGCCAGACTGGTAGCTAAAGGTTACACGCAGCGACCTAGTGTCGACTACGATGAAACTTTTTCGCCAGTTGCAATGCTAAAGTCTATAAGGATTTTATTGTCTATTGCTGCTTACCATGATTCTGCGATTTGGCAAATGGATGTCAAAAAGGCTTTTCTTAATGGGTTTCTTGATGAAGAAATCTATATGGAACAGCCGGAGGGTTTTGCATCCAGCGAAACCTAGACATAGTTTATAAGCTTAAGTAGTCCATTTATGGACTTAAGCAAGCTTCTTGAAGTTGGAATCTTTGATTCGAAGAGATTATTAGATTGTCTGGTTTTCACAAGAATACGAAAGAATCGTGTGTGTACCAGAAGGCCAGTGGGAGTATGATAGTATTTTTGGTTCTCTATGTTGATGACATCCTAATCATTGGGAATGAAATAGGAATGATGCAACACGTCAAAGCTTATCTCTGTAAGAATTTCTCCATGAAGGACGTGGGTGAAGCTTCTTATATCTTGGGTATAAAGTTCTATAGAGATAGAGAAATGAAGCTTATTGGGTTATCCCAATCATCGTACATAGATAAGATCTTAGAATGGTATAATTTTGCTAACTGTAAGACGGCAAATATACCGTTCAGACATGGCATTCATCTTACGAAGAAGATGTGTCCGCAAACAAAAGATGAGAAGATTAGAATGTCTAATCAGCCTTATTCTTCGTGTTTGGGTAGCATAATGTATGTCATGTTATGTATCAGGCTTGATATTAGCTATGCGGTTAGTGTAACCAGTAGATATCATTCCAATCCAGGAAATGACCATTGGATGGCTGTTAAACATATCCTGAAGTATCTTAAAGGTACTAATGATAAGTTTATCATTTATGGAGGAAATGAACTGCAGGTTAACATGTATATGTATTCTGAATTCCAATCGGATCCCGATGATAGAAAGTCTACATTAGGATTTGTATTTACCCTTAACGGAGGTGCAATTTGTTTGAAAAGTTCCAAACAAGGGTCTACAGCTGATTCCACCATAGAGGTGGAATATATTGTTTCTTCTGAAGCTGCAAAAGAAGTTGTTTGGCTTAAGAATTTTATCACAGAATTGGGAGTTTTCCCAAGTATCGAGAATCAAATTCCGTTATACTGTGATAATACTGGTGCCATTGCGCAAGAAAAAGAATCGAGGGCACATCAGAAGTCGAAGCATGTGGAACGAAAGTACCACATTATTCGAGAGATTGTGTCGCGAGGTGACATTGTCATTTGCAAAGTTCCTAGTGAAGATAATGTAGCAGACCTGCTCAAGAATGCCATTCCTCTGAAGTTATTTGATAGCATGTGGAGTCGATGGGTATTAGATACAATCGATATTAGAACTAGAACAAGTGGGAGATTTTGTTAGGGTTGGTGCTCTGAGCACCAATTTCTTATGTATTTCAATGTAAATACTTTTGTATATATTTTATTAATGAATAAAATAGACAGTTTCCTTAATATAAATTCTTTTATTATATGGTAAAGACGTAAATGACCATAGAGTGATTGGTTATTATATAGTTGCAAAAGCGTCGCAACTGACATTAACGGTATCATTCTTTAACAGTCTCTGGTCAAGGTTTACAATTACTTGGTCAGTAAGTAAACCCGTTGAGACCGGTACATGTGGTATATTGGATGTTGGGATTCTAATGGTTTCTTCTGAATGAACATGAGTCTCGGGAGACTCGTATAGACACGTAGGTGTTTATATCAGATAAACACTAACTGAATGATCACCGAAGATTCTTAATAGATGGTACACCAACGTCAATAAGAATCTTCTTGGGTTGAGTGAGCATAGTGATCCTCCGACTTGAGGTACCACAATGGATATATGAGGTATCCTCCACACTTTGATGGTAGTCACGTCACCGATCTATTTAGATCTGACCTCCGCATGTTCGTTGAGTGTGGACTGATCCTCATGATATCATGTGCGTATCAAGATAAGATCTGTCAGTTATGTATACAGAGCATATGTATCCATTATCGAATTAGCAATCTGTTAAAATCTATGGGCCCGTGGTACACTGTAGAAATCAATTATAAGTCTTATGCAAGAGATCGCTAATAGAATCGTCGACGGGATTATACCTAAAGAGATTTGACGTTTATATCTATATCCTAGGATAATCCGATACCTGTGATGTAAGGATTATACGTATGCCGTGACCTCGACTGTATGGTTCAGAGTTTTAATCTGTGTTCGTCATAATTTACGGTGGGTAGAATATGGACACGAATTAGATTTCGTGACGGATATGCTAAATCTAGAGAGTCTCACTAATGAGATATACTCGTTAGGCACTAGGACTACTTTTATAAATAATACTGATTATTTATAAGTCGTTTAAAACGGTTAACGAAGGATACATGCTTAGAGATCTTTTGGTCATTTATTAAATGTCAAATTGTGATGTTGACATTTATACTTAATGTATGTATTTTTGATTATTTAATGTAAATATTGTTGGTTTCTATTATATGTCCCAGAAAGATTAAGCATGTAAAATACTACAAAGAATATATATTTAAACATGAAGTATGGCGGAATCATACTTACAATGCCTTGTGATGAAGAAGATGATCAAATGGTAGAAGCTCCAAGTGATGGATGGTTCGGCCAAGAGGAGGAAGAAGACTCCAAGCTCCAAGCTCTTGTATTCCAAGCTCTTTGATGGTTTCCCTATCACCTCTTTTGATCCCTTGCTTGTGCTAGCAAAAATGGAGAAATGGAAGATCAAATCTTCCTTGCCCTTGTCAATGGAGTTCTCGGCATTTGAGAGAGAAGAGAGAATTTTTGGTGTAAAGTCTTGAATTAATTAATCTTTGTCCAACAAAATCAATTTATATTTATGTTATAATTTATTAAATTAATAATAAATCTATGACATAAACCATGCAATGGCTTAGAGTGTCAACACTCAAACTCCATGCAAAACCTTTGAGTGAAATGCACACTATCACCATGCAATGCCTTAGAGTGTTTTGTACACTATTAACATGCAATGCCATATCAATGACAAGTGTCATGTGGGCCCCACACGTTTCCCAATGAAAGTGGGCCCACGTCCACTCACGCGTTCGGGTTCGATATTTCCGAAATACCGAGCTAGCGTCGCGACGTTAATTAAATCGGATTTAAATAAATAATCGCTCCTAGCGAAATTATTATTTACGTCGCTTACGAATTAATTCTAAATTAACTCGTACGCCCGAATTAAAATCTAATTTTAATTTCGCGTCGAAATCGAATTTCGATTATTATATCGAATATAATAATTATATCGATTAATTCCAAATTAATCGTTCTCTCTCTCTAAATAAGGCACTTTATCCGAGATAAAGTTTCTCCCGCAATTAATCCAAGATTAATTAAGTTCGAATCAAATATCATAGGTGAATCTTCAGGAAGCGACCCAAGAGATCTCCGGATATTTTGGCAGTAAATACGGTCGTCGGATAATCCGAACACGTACGTACCTCGTACTACGTCTTTACCGATTCACAAGACAAGGTTGGCTTCTAGCAAAGCGCCATGCCTACCCAATTCTCCAGAAATATTCTAATAGGAATATAAGATCTGTATCAGGCGTAGTATACCGTAGTATTGCGTAAATCGATCCAGTATCGGATGATCACATGCTAGGCCTGGGGCTGGAGATGTGTCTGCCCCGTACGAAACATATATCGGACATCAAGCAGCTAGTCTCTTTAAATCAGACAATCCTGACCTAGTCATATTGTCCCGACGGTTGCAACCTTTTATAGAGTACTAGTTCTGTGCCCTGCGTGATCATCGCCTCCATATGTCTGAAGCGATACTTCCATCTTGACATCACATCCAGCACACTACGATTCTCGATAAACCCAGAAGAGGTGTACACAGAACCGGTTAGGGTCCCCAACCACCAAAACCAAAGTTTACCGATTGTCGCAAGTACTAGCGATGTAAGTCTCAGGTTAAGACCATATACACCTACCCTGATGCGGCCTCCCATAGACACGCAGACATACTACCAATGGGATTCCGCGGGGTCTATCCAGAGCGAAGCTGTTTTCCGTACCATCGGTAAAACACAACCTCCTATTGCACTTGCATAAGTATCCAATACTTAAATATATGAGAACTATGCTGTTGTGCCCTCACAACGTGCACAAGCGCAATACTAGTCTATTCCGCATTATCGATGTCCGATCTCGATAATACTCCGACTAGGGATATTTAATGATTAAACTTTTATAGATTGATACTGTCTCATATCATCTCAATCCAGTATTAATCATATGGACTTTCGCCATTTATTAGTCAAAGTAAATAATATTACAAAACGGCAAAAGGCAATTTCATTATCACATAGTTAATTTTGTACAATAATACAATATCATTTACAAACAGTGACGCTATGGGACATAATGTCTAACAATCTCCCACTTGGCCTATAGCCAGTCACTCAAGCATCTAATACCCGAACTATGTATGTGTCGTTCAAAAACTTGCTGAAGAACAGCCTTCGTCAGCGGATCTGCAATGTTGTCATCTGATGTGACCTTCTCGACCTTTACATCGCCACGATGTATAATCTCCCGAATCAGATGGTAACGTCGAAGAACATGCTTGGACCTTTGATGAGACCTTGGTTCCTTAGCCTGTGCTATAGCCCCGTTATTGTCACAATACAATGGAACGGGCTCAGCTGCTAACGGAACTACTCCTAATCCGATTAGGAACTTTCGGATCCAAACTGCCTCCTTTGCTGCTTCAGATGCAGCGATGTACTCCGCTTCTGTTGTTGAATCGGCAACAGTATCTTGCTTGGAAGATTTCCAGCTCACTGCTCCGTTATTCAAGCAAAAAATGTACCCGGATTGCGACTTGTAGTCATCCTTGTCGGTTTGGAAACTTGCATCGGTATACCCAGATACCGCAAGTTCTCCACCTCCATAAATTAAGAAAGCATCCTTAGTTCTTTTAAGATACTTAAGGATATTCTTAACTGCTATCCAGTGACCTTCACCTGGATCGGCCTGATAGCGACTGCACATGCTCAAAGCATATGAGACATCAGGTCGTGTACATATCATGGCATACATGATCGATCCGACTGCCGAGGCGAACGGTATCCGACTCATGTGGTCTCTCTCTTCCTGAGTCTTAGGACACATGTCCTTAGACAGAGAGGTACCTCGTACCATTGGAACCAATCCCCTCTTGGATTGTTCCATGTTGAATCTCTTCAACACTTTATCAATGTATGTACTCTGGGAGAGTCCAAGCAGCTTTCTCTAGATCTATCCCTGTAGATCTTTATTCCAAGAATAAAGGCTGCTTCTCCCAGATCTTTCATGGAGAATTTTAATGAAAGCCAAGCTTTCACCGACGTTAGCATGGGAATGTCATTGCCTATAAGCAATACGTCGTCGACATAAAGGACAATAAAAGTAAGTGCTCTCCCACTAACCTTCTTGTATACACAAGGGTCATCTGCGTTTTGCACGAAATCATATTCCTTTATGATCTCATCAAAACGCTGATTCCATGACCGTGATGCTTGCTTCAATCCATAAATGGATCGATTTAACTTACAAACCTTGTTTGCAAGTCTAGGTACGATAAAACCGTCAGGCTGTTGCATATAAACATCCTCCAAAAGGTTTCCGTTAAGGAAAGCGGTTTTAACGTCCATCTGCCATATCTCGAAGTCGAAATATGCAGCTATTGCAAGCATTATCCGAATGGATTTAATCATGGCAACGGGTGAGAAGGTTTCGTCATAATCAATACCATATTGTTGACGATACCCCTTCGCTTACAAGCCTAGCTTTGTACGTTTGTATGTTGCCATCCATGTCGGTCTTCTTCTTGAAGATCCATCTGCATCCAATAGGCTTTACGCCTTCTGGTGCATCAACCAGTGTCCAAACTTGGTTGGCGTACATGGAATCCATCTCGGACTTCATGGCTTCTTGCCATAAAGCGGAATCGATATTTTGTATCGCTTCCTCATACGTAGCCGGCTCATTATCCTCAATAAGATTAATATCATATGAGGTGAGATCAGGAACCCATACCTCTCAGGTATTGTTCTGACTCTCTCCGACCTACGCGGTCCTTGTGTATGTGAAGTTTGTGGTACAGACTCATCCCGGACGGTCTGTTCTTGTTCCGTCGTTGATTCATTGCCAGGAACAGTATCACTACGATCTTCATCGAGTTCTACTTTCCTCCCACTTACCACTGCATTTATAAAATCCTTCTCTTCTCAGGAAAAATGCTTGTAGAGCAACAAATACTTTGTTCTCTTGTGGGTGATAGAAGTAATATCCTTTGGTTTCCCTAGGATATCCAACGAAAAGGCATTTATCAGATTTGGGTTCAAGTTTGGTACCTTCCAAACGTTTAACATATGCCCAGCATCCCCAAATCTTTAGGAAAGAGAAACCTGGTTTCCTTCCTGTCCATATCTCATATGGAGTCTGTTCAACAGACTTCGACGGTACCTTATTCAAAATAAGTATAGCACTGTTTAATGCGTATCCCCAGAAGGATATTGGTAGCTCAGTGCGACTCATCATTGACCTCACCATGTCCAACAAGGTGCGGTTTCTCCGTTCGGACACACCGTTTAATTGCGGTGTTCCAGGAGGAGTCCACTGTGAAAGAATACCATATTCTTTCAAGTAATCTTGAAACTCATAACTTAAGTACTTCGCCACCACGGTCTGACCGTAATGTCTTGATACTCTTCCCTGTTTGTTTCTCCACTTCGTGTCGAAACTCTTTGAATTTCTCAAAAGTTTCCGACTTGTGTCTCATAAGATACACATAACCATAACGAGATGCATCATCTGTAAAGGTTACGAAGTAGTGAAAACCACCTCTAGCCTGGCTAGACATGGGCCCGCATACGTCAGTATGAACGAGAGCCAACAGTTCTGTGGCACGTTCACCTTTACCACTAAAAGGTGATTTAGGCATTTTGCCTAAAAGACAAGATTCGCAGACGTCATATGAATTGGGATCAAATTCGTCCAAGTACCCACTCTTCGAAAGTGTGGATATGCGAGTCTTGTTGATGTGTCCCAGACGACAATGCCACATATAAGCTTCATCTTTTAGATTACTTCTTTTGAGCCTTTTGTTTGTCATTTTAGGAGATTCATTTATATTCAAAATATAAAGACCGTTATTTGCAACAGCTGTGCAAATTTCTGCATCATTTTTATATAAATAACACCCAGTGTTCCTGAATACAAAAGTGTAACCCTGCTGGGTTAACAAGGATACAGATATAATATTCCTAGTTAAACTAGGTACAAAATAACAGTTCAAAAGTTTAAGTTCATGCCCTGAGGGCAGTACTAAAACAAAAGTCCCTACGGCCAAAACAGCAACTGGTGTTCCGTTTCCACTCGTAGATCCATCTCCCCGGATGCCAGCACCCTGCTATCCTGCAGATCCTGCACATCAGTACAAATATGAGCACCACAACCAGAATCAAAAATCCAATTTTTAAAACTAGAAGTATTCATATTTATCTCAATAACAAACATACCAGAAGCGATAGCCTTGCCATCCTTGATATCCTCCTTCTGCCCCTTGCCCATTCGGCAGTCACGTTTCCAGTGACCCCTCTTGCCGCAGTTGAGGCAGATGTCGTGAGATTTGTCCTTGGCTTCCTAGAAGCAGATGTCAACTTGCCTTTGCCCTTTTTCTTGAACTTCTTCTTCTTTGCACCTCCAATTGCCTTGGGCCACCCTTTGGCGCATGAGAGGTCGATGCAAAATGCGCCTCGCGCTTGCTCCCCTTTAGGAGTTCCCTTTCGGACTCCTTCAAGATAGATAACAGCTCTCCAAGAGTGTCATCTGTATCCATCAACTTATAGTTGACTATGATTTGTTTCCAAGTATCAGGAAGTGACTGCAAGATCATATCTATAGTCAGCTCAGCCTCCAAGACTATTCCCATATTGGCCAACTCATCAATATCGGCAATCATTTGAGCCCCGTGGGCTTCAACTGATGCGCCATCTGTCATCCGGGAGCGGAAGAGTTTCCTTACTAGCTCGTACCTCTTCATCCGCTTATTAGTGCGGTGAAGATCACGCAATCTTGCCATCATGTTATAGGGATCCAAGTCCCTATTCTGGCGTCTGAAATGCTGGGTCATTGCAGCTAGCATAACTGACTGAGCTTGGTCACAATCATCACTATGAGTTTTCCATAACTCTAGCTCCAGTGGCTCAGTGGGTTTAGGCGGGAGAGGTCTCTGAATAGTATACAGTATCCTCTCAGCCCCAAGCACTATCTTGAGGTTCATTTCCCAGTCGGCAAAGTTTGTCCCTCTGAAGACATTATCGCCCATGATAATGTCACGGATATTACCTTTGCCAATCATCTTGACAACTATAGTCCAACTATAAAGTCAACGATGTATTGGGTACAGTCAAACTGTTACAAATAAAAATAACAATATATTAGTCCAACTAATTAAATATTGACGAAATGTTTTTGAAAGACGCGTAAGGCTAAGTATCTGAACGAAATTGCAAATTCAATAATAGCCTCCCACTATTTTCTTCAAGTTTCTAACCCTCTCCCTCTGTAGACAACTCGGGAAATCTAATTTCCTAGTGGGCTAGGATCCCGTTAAATAACACACAACCTTGACTTTGGCCAATAAAAATTGTATGCTATTTAACATAGGTAGATCTCCATGATCAATTGGATCTCATCCAATTCCTAGATCCGGTTAGGTGGACATCCAAGTCCGAAACATATGTATAATGTCAATGTATCCAATACATTCTCCTAACCATATCCTCCGAATCAACTAGGCTTTGGCTTTGGCCAAAAAACAAACCTAATGATTCCGGTTAAGCTAGACCCATTGACGAGGAAAGTTTCGTAATCAATGTCGTTGGACAAAAAGTGACCTTGACTTTGGTCAATAAAAATCACGATTTGGACAAGACACCGATATGCAACAAAACTCTCATGATTCAAGTACATCCTAGGTTGACAAAGGTCTTGACTTTGGTCAAAACAAACCAATGCCAACTTCGGATCTTGAACAAGAACCATTCAATGGAAGGATATTTAGCTTAATATAAATTGAGGGATTTTCGCGTAATTGGCAACCAATTTATTTATCTTTGTTAGGTCTCATCATCATATACACCCTTAAGCATGCTTCTAAAACATCATAAAGCGCGTAAAGTAAAGTAATAGTGATATGCGGATGGATATTTAAACAACTTGTTCCTAGAACAAATCACTCCCTTTCCTCTCCCCGCTAGCACTATTCTACAACTACCCAATTACATAATACAATAAGAGAAACCTCATTTACATTGAGGGGAATTAGGTGAGAAGAGAATACAAAGAGATAAAGAGATAAGGCTGGACACGCAGGTCCAATTAATAAATTCCAAATTTACAATAATTTCTAAAATTACCCTTTCCCTTCTAATATCCATCCGATATACACTATTCATTCATCACATACATATATATTCAAACAAGACATGCTTTTACAACCAATCTAATCCAATTAATTAGTCTTTTTTATGTGATCATCCAATGTTCAAACAACGGTTTGATTTTGTGCGAGTCCAACTCGATTGAGAATAAGTACATAAAGTACGAATTCGCGAATTATATCGAACTACTAATATTAAATCTAATTCAATTCGTATTCAATACTAATCCAATTATTTAATTCCAAATCAAATGTTTACACTTTTAATATGCTTTAAAGACTTAGATTCTAAATCTAATCCTATTGGGTCTCAAAGCCCAATTAACATCCAATGTTGAATTTAATTCAAGTCAAATGGGCTTAGAATTGATTTATTAAGGCTTGGGCTTTTGGTCAATGTGGGTCAAACCCAATTGCCAAGCCCAAATAAGGAATCACCCTTAAGTGCCATAAAACCAATTTTAAGCCCATAAGGCCCAATTAAATTATTAAAGCCCATTAATTAAATTTTAATATTCCAAACATTAAAGTCCAATTAATTAAAGTGTAATACCAAGATTAATATATTAAACCAAATATTTCAAAAATACCCATTTAATTTATTAATCATGTATTTGTCAAATTAAATGTCCACATTAATTTTAATTTTATCAAAATCAACTCCATTTCATGTCCTTGTACATTCGGCCAAGGTGAGTTATTTGTGTCGATTTGTTTTTCAATCCGATTGAATTACTAATCTACGTCCCGTACACGTTCTAAGTCATCTAATGATCTTAAACACAAAAAATTTCAATCTACTCCAAGTAGTAACACATTCGGCCAAGGCATGGATTTGGGGAAAAATCATCCAATGCATTTTTCATGAAATTGATTCCATATATCATCATGTTATACACATGCAAGCATACTTATTAATCAAATTTCATAAGAACATGCTTATATCAATTTCATCATGCCATTCGGCCAAGGTGGGGAAAAATCATCCAATGCATTTTTCATAAAATTGATTCCATATAACATCATGTTATACACATGCAAGCATACTTATTAATCAAATTTCATAAGAACATGCTTCAATCAATTTAACACACCCATTCGGCCAAGGTCAAATTTTGGGGAAAAATCATCCAATGCATTTTTCATAAAATTGATTTCATATAATGTCATTTAACATACATATAAGCATACTCATTCATCAAATTTCACAAGAACATGCTTCAATCAATTTTACCCAAATTTTAACCTAAAGTATTTCATGCTTAAACCTAGCTCAATGATACCATTGTTGGTTTCTATTATATGTCCCAAGAAAGATTAAGCATGTAAAATACTACAAAGAATATATATTTAAACATGAAGTATGGCGGAATCATACTTACAATGCCTTGTGATGAAGAAGATGATCAAATGGTAGAAGCTCCAAGTGATGGTGGTTCGGCCAAGAGGAGGAAGAAGACTCCAAGCTCCAAGCTCTTGTATTCCAAGCTCTTTGATGGTTTCCCTATCACCTCTTTTGATCCCTTGCTTGTGCTAGCAAAAATGGAGAAATGGAAGATCAAATCTTCCTTGCCCTTGTCAATGGAGTTCTCGGCATTTGAGAGAGAAGAGAGAATTTTTGGTGTAAAGTCTTGATTAATTAATCTTTGTCAAACAAAAATCAATTTATATTTATGTTATAATTTATTAAATTAATAATAAATCTATGACATAAACCATGCAATGGCTTAGAGTGTCAAACACTCAAACTCCATGCAAACCTTTGAGTGAAATGCACACTATCACCATGCAATGCCTTAGAGTGTTTTGTACACTATTAACATGCAATGCCATATCAATGACAAGTGTCATGTGGGCCCCACACGTTTCCCAATGAAAGTGGGCCCACGTCCACTCACGCGTTCGGGTTCGATATTTCCGAAATACCGAGCTAGCGTCGCGACGTTAATTAAATCGGATTTAAATAAATAATCGCTCCTAGCGAAATTATTATTTACGTCGCTTACGAATTAATTCTAAATTAACTCGTACGCCCGAATTAAAATCTAATTTTAATTTCGCGTCGAAATCGAATTTCGATTATTATATCGAATATAATAATTATATCGATTAATTCCAAATTAATCGTTCTCTCTCTCTCTAAATAAGGCACTTTATCCGAGATAAAGTTTCTCCGCAATTAATCCAAGATTAATTAAGTTCGAATCAAATATCATAGGTGAATCTTCAGGAAGCGACCCAAGAGATCTCCGGATATTTTGGCAGTAAATACGGTCGTCGGATAATCCGAACACGTACGTACCTCGTACTACGTCTTTACCGATTCACAAGACAAGGTTGGCTTCTAGCAAAGCGCCATGCCTACCCAATTCTCCAGAAATATTCTAATAGGAATATAAGATCTGTATCAGGCGTAGTATACCGTAGTATTGCGTAAATCGATCCAGTATCGGATGATCACATGCTAGGCCTGGGGCTGGAGATGTGTCTGCCCCGTACGAAACATATATCGGACATCAAGCAGCTAGTCTCTTTAAATCAGACAATCCTGACCTAGTCATATTGTCCCGACGGTTGCAACCTTTTATAGAGTACTAGTTCTGTGCCCTGCGTGATCATCGCCTCCATATGTCTGAAGCGATACTTCCATCTTGACATCACATCCAGCACACTACGATTCTCGATAAACCCAGAAGAGGTGTACACAGAACCGGTTAGGGTCCCCAACCACCAAAACCAAAGTTTACCGATTGTCGCAAGTACTAGCGATGTAAGTCTCAGGTTAAGACCATATACACCTACCCTGATGCGGCCTCCCATAGACACGCAGACATACTACCAATGGGATTCCGCGGGGTCTATCCAGAGCGAAGCTGTTTTCCGTACCATCGGTAAAACACAACCTCCTATTGCACTTGCATAAGTATCCAATACTTAAATATATGAGAACTATGCTGTTGTGCCCTCACAACGTGCACAAGCGCAATACTAGTCTATTCCGCATTATCGATGTCCGATCTCGATAATACTACTCCGACTAGGGATATTTAATGATTAAACTTTTATAGATTGATACTGTCTCATATCATCTCAATCCAGTATTAATCATATGGACTTTCGCCATTTATTAGTCAAAGTAAATAATATTACAAAACGGCAAAAGGCAATTTCATTATCACATAGTTAATTTTGTACAATAATACAATATCATTTACAAACAGTGACGCTATGGGACATAATGTCTAACAAAATAATACAGTATTGTTTTTGAGATTATTTATATTTATTAATTATTATTCAATTGTTGAATGATTAAATTAATTAATACTTAATATCTTATTTCTTATTAAAGATAAGATATTTGGCAATACTTTTAATTGGAAATGGTGGCCATTTGTGACTGTTACACTTGGAGTGATTTAATGGGTATTTTTTGATAAGAATCAAAATTGTTGGATGCTTTTATAACCACAAAATAATTAATCAATTTTCAATTTAATTAAACAATTGAAAAACTATGGCCTTATAATTTTCCCTAATGTTTCGGTCATACTAGGGAAATATAAAGCATTTTTCTTTTTTGTTTTTTCATTCCAATAACCCTAAAAACACAAAGACAAATAAGAAAAGGAAAAAGGAGAAAAAAAACGAAGAAAAGGCTAGAAAATAAATATTTTTAGTAATTTTTTCTTTAACTTTTCCTTTATAAAATTGTTTCTTTCATTTAGGCTTCTATTTGAGTAGCTTAGTTTCTTCTCTAGTATTTTATGGATGTGTTTTGATGATTGGGTACTTAGATGGAAGATGAAAGCATGTATATTAATTTTTTGCTTTTAAAAATGTTTATTAAGCATTCTTTGAGCCATTTTGATGGATAGTTGCCATTCTAGAGTTTATTAGCCACTCATGTTAGACCTAGAATTGATCTTGAGGTATTTCATGTTGGTGAGACTCAATTGGTGATGTAAGAATTGAATTAAAGCTTTGAATTGAATTAATTTGGTGTTAATTTGATTAATTTGTGAAATTATAAAATTAGGGTTTCCAAACTTCACCAAATTTGGGGCTTTTCATATATGTGATGAGTTTTAATGTATATTAGATGTATATTAAATTTGGGAATTTTTTGAATTTGATTTTGGCATGTTTTGAACATAAATGACCAAATTACAAATTCTTGAAAATTGAGGGACCATTCGGTAACTAGGGAAATTTAGGTTTCTTTGAATTGTAAACTGAATTTAGACATGAATAAATCATTTTAGAATTGATTTAGAATCAATTAGAATTGTATTTGACAATTTTGGACTAAAATGATTAAAATCAATGTTTTGGGGCAAAACGGTAATTCTGAAAAATCTGATTTTTGGGTAAAATTTCAGTTTTTGAATATTGAGTAATTTAAAAAAATTATTTTATTTTAATTGCCAATGAAAATAATTGAAATCGGAAAATT
Source organism: Zanthoxylum bungeanum (assembly GCA_019454045.1). NCBI lineage: Eukaryota > Viridiplantae > Streptophyta > Magnoliopsida > Sapindales > Rutaceae > Zanthoxylum > Zanthoxylum bungeanum. Next base: position 20,119 of record SKCR01036285.1, read on the forward strand.
TTGATTTTTTGCTATCCGCTGTTTTTACCCGAATTACTGTCCTAAAACCCCAACAATTATGCCTTTGAGAAAGTCGGTCTTCATGTTTAAAAGAAAGAAAAATTTTATTTTCTCTCTCATGAAATCCTCCATTGCCGAGACCTCAACTAGAAAATGGGTTTCAACTTTGCTTGATGATTCAAGTGAAAACAAAGAGAAAATCAAAGAAAAGGTTTAGGAAATTAAAGGTTTAAAGGTATTCCTCTACTCCCTAAGCTTAGAAATTTTGTTTCATATTTCTTGAAGATCTATTGAGTTCTACGGTTTCTTCTTTGTTGTAAAAATTGGGGTTTTTATTTTTGGAGGATGGATTGGAAGCTATTGATGCATGTGTGAAATGTATTTGGAACTAATTAGTGTAATTATAGTCCAATTTGTTCAATTTATTATTGGACAACCTTGTTTCCATTCTAGAGTGTGATAACCACTCTTATTATGCCTAGAATTGTTCTAGAGTTCTTCATGTGTGATGGCTTTAAATGGGTGTTGGATTAATTAGATTAATCTTGCTAAAAATTGGATTTAAAGCATTTATTTGGCCATTTTCTGTTCTGGATCAGACCTTATATTGTTCTGTTTTGGTGATGAAAATGTTGTCTTTTGAATGTATTGGATGTGTTTTGGGAGTTGAAAAAATTGCCGGAAAGTGTTTCCGAGTTGAAATAAGTGAAAACGGCCAAAAACGGCGTTACCGGGTGTTTTGAGTCAAATAGGTGACGGCTGCCAAACAGTGAATCCATCACTGTTTGGGAAGCCCATGAACTGCCACGATACTATTGGGCTGACCTGGGCAGTCCCCATAAGTGTCGGGTGGTCAGTTTGGTCGGAAACGCGTTTTGCTTCATTTTACGGAAAATCAGTTTTCGTTAAAGTTTCGCGAAGTTTCAACCTTATTTATGTCAATATTTGATATTGAATAAATAGGTTTAGGTGAAATATGAATTAATTATTCATATTAGATATTGAATAATTTATTTGGTATTTTGAAAAATGTTTAAAATACGATTTCTCCCGAACCGCGCTTCCACTGCGCACATCGCCCTAAACCCCAACAGTTACATACTGAGGTGGGTTTTTCCCCATGCCTCCGAAAATCATAAAATCATGCTTTTAAAATCATACTTCTTAAAATATTTTTTTTTCATGAAATAACTGTAATAAAATCTGCTAACGCCTTATGTGCATAAAAATAAGTCTTTGTTAAAAATAATATAAATAAAAAAATAACTTAGAAAGAGAGTGTCCACCCACATATTTGGAGTTTCGCTAGCATTACTTGTTAGGATTGGTGCTCGGAGTGCCAATCCGGATCGTATTTATGTCTAATTCATAAATACGAACAATTCATTTTTTTCCATAATATTACTTATTTAATGGTAGCACCTCTTGTCTTTTATACACATATTCGATCTAATTGCGATTAGATATCTGATTATGATTAGATTGAAACTAAATCTGATTTAGTGATACGTGTATATTAAACAAAGACCCTGTAGTGCCCAGTTACAACATAGTTTGTAATTGACATTAGGAAGCGTCACTATAAGATGTATATCCTTAAATAATGTTCTTGGTCAAGATTTACTAACACGGGTTAGTTAGTAAAATTCGCTAAGACTAGTACATGTTGTATATCGTGACTTGGTCCGATGGTTTATCCCAATGAACCATGAGTCTCGGGAGACTCATATAGACATGTAGGGGTTTATTTGATAAACACTGACGACTCACTAAAGATTTCCGAATATATGGTACACCAACGTCAATATGAATCTTCTCGAGTTGAGTGTGTTGGACAATTATGACCCATAACATCACTATTTGTACAGATCATTGTGTTGTTGTACAAATTAACTATGTGACAAAGGAAATTGCCATTTTATCATTTGTAATTAGATTACCTAGATGTATAAATGATAAAAGGTCCTTATTATTAGTTCCGGATTTAGATGATATGAGACAGTATCAATCCACGAAGGTTTAATCATTAAATATCCCTAGTCAGAGTATTATTGAGATTGGACATCGATAATGTGTAAAAGACTAGTATTACACTTGTGCGCGTTATGAGAGCATAACGGCATAGTTCTCATATATTTGGGTATAGGATACTCATGCAAGTGTAATAGGAGGTTGTGTTTACCGATGGTACGGAAACAGCTTCGCTCTGGATAGACCCCTCAGAATTCCATTGGTAGTATGACTATGTGTCTATAGAAGTCCGAATCAGGGTAGGTGTATTTGGTCTTAACCTGAGACTTGCACCGCTAATACTTGCGACAATAAATATACTTTGGTTTTAGTCGTCCAAGGCCTTAACAGGTTCTGTGTACGCCTCTTCTAGGTATATTGAGAATCGTAGTGTATTGGGTGTGATGTCAAGATGGAAGTATCACTCCAGTCATAGTGGAGATGATGATCACGTAGGATACGGAACTGGTGCTTTTATGTACTGTAGTCATCGGGATAATATGACTAGGTCATGATTATCCGATTATAGAGACTAGTTACCAGAGATCTGATATGTGCTTCGTACGGGGTAGACACAATTCTAGCCCACGTGACATCTGATACTGGATCGTAATACGCAATACTACGTATACTACGTATACTACGTCTGATATAGATCACATATTCCTATAAGAATATTTCTGGAGAATTGGGTAGGCACGGTGTTTTGCTAGAAGCCAACCATGTCTTGTAAATCGGTAAAAACGTAGTACTAGGTACGTACGTGTTCGGATAGTCCGACAACCGGATTTACTGCCAACATATTCGTGGATCTAATGGGTCGCTTCTCGAAGATTCACCGATGACGTATGACTCGCACTTAATTAATCTGGGATTAATTATAAGAGAGAGAAAATTAATCTGGGATTAATTACAGATATATTTTATCTGGGATAAATATTATTTAAAGAGAGAGAACGATTAATTTGGAATTAATCGATAAAATAATATATTCGATATATTATACGAATTGGATTTCGACGCCGAATTAAAATTAGATTTTAATTCAGGCGAACGAGTTAATTTAGAATTAATTCGTTAGCGACGTGAATAGTAATTTTACTATGCAAAATTATTTAATTGAATTTGATTTATTACGTCGCAATGGAAAATTCGTTAATTTGGAATTAGCGAACCCGAGCCCGGGAGTGTTTGCGGGCCCACTCGCATTTTGAATTCAAGTGCGGCCCACAAATCACATCACGCGTCACATCACTCGTCATTCATGTGATGGATGTCTTGTCACTTTGAGTGATTGACAACCAGTCACTATTCATGAGTGATGTGAGTAGTTGGAAGGAATTTATTGCCATTTTGGCTCCAAATTTTGGTTTGACTTTTTGAAAGCCTAATACCAAAATTTTGGTAACACTTTTGGAATAAGTTCATTTTAGGTTTTGGAAACCAAAATAGAACTAACACAATCTCTTCTCACTCTCTCCTATCTCTCGGCCAAGGGCCAAATTTCTTCCTTCTTCTTCTCCAATGCCGAGAACAAGATGATGAACATGGTGAGGATTTGTTGCAAATTTTCACATGTGCTAGCACACTTTAGGATTCTTGCGAAGGTGATAGGGAAACCCACCCGTGGGCATGGAATGCACACCAAGCTTGGAGCTTGAAGGACCTAAAATGGAGCACAAAAATTGGTGATTGCCGTGAGCTTCTTGGAGTCAAAACATGAAGATTTTTGTTGTTCCTCGCATCGCAAAAGTCGTTCAATGTAAGTATGATTCTGCCAAGCTTCTTTGTTATATTCACACATGATTTCATTGCTTGAATTGATCCCGGGACTATAGTAGAAACCCAACAATGGTATCAGAGCCATTTTGAGCATGAAATTTGATTAGGGTAAAATTTGGGTAAATTGGATTTGAGCATGTTTGAGTGAAATTACTTGTTTGAGCATGCTTGTATATGAATGACTTGGAGTTATTTGTGATCAATTTTGTGAAAATTGGATTGGATCAAATTTTCCCCAAAATTATGGCTTGGGCGAATCTTGGATGCTGCCCTAAGTCATGGTTATTTTTTATTCTGATCATTGGATGAGTTGAATCATTTGGGAATGTTGATTTAGGATTTAATTGGATTGAATTCGGAATCGGACATGAAAAACCCTAAATTATCGTGAGTGATGAAGCATGAAAATGATTGATTTTTTGATTCAATTGTGTTGGACATAAATTGATGATGATAAGCATAATTAATTGAGTAATTAGTGTTTTGGAAATGTTAATTTAGTTAATTAATTATGGCATACACTTTAGGTTAATTAAGTTATGAAATTTGGAATTTTGGTAATTTAATTAATTGGGCCAAATTTTGAATTGGATTGTAAAGTTGTAATTGGGCTTAATGGTTTTGGTTGGGCCAAGTTTGGTTTAGGCTAATTGGTTGGAGCCAATTGGGCCCAAAACCATATCCATAAAGTCCAAATATAATTAAAATAGACCTTTATTTTAATTGGGCCTAATGGGCCTAAATTGGTTTCTTGGCAAATAAGGGTGATTCCTTAAATGGGCTTTGGTAATTGGGTTTTACCCATATTGACCAAAAGTCCATGCCTTAAAAATTAATTAAAAGCCCATTGGACTTTAATTAAATTAACATTAGATGTTAATCGGGCTTTGAGACCCGTAATGATTAGATTTGGAATCTAAGTCGTAAAGGCACATTAAAAAGTGTAATTATTTAATTTATAATTAAATATAGAATTAGTATTAAATACAAATTAAATTGGATTTAATATTGTAATTTAATATAATTCGAGAATTCGTACTTTGAGTACTTACTTTAAAACTAGTTGGACTCGCGCAAAATCAAATCGTTGTTTGAACATTGGATGGTCATTAATTTTCAGATTAATTAATTGGATTAGATTGATTGATAACATGCTTGTGTGAATACATGAATGCGATGTATGAATATTGCATATCAGATGGATATTAGGTGGGTGAGGGCAATTTTGGAAATTGTTGTAATAAATTTAGAATTTATTAAATTGGACCTGCTTGTCCAGCCTATTACCTCTTGAATCTGTGTATTTCTCTTCTCACTTATTCCCCTCAATGTAAATGAGGTTTCTTTAGAAGTGTTATGTAATTGGGTAGAAGTAAAATTGTGCTAGCGGGAGAGAGGAAGAGGAGAGATTTGTTCTAGGAACAATGTTTTAAATATCCATCCGCATATCATTAATTTAATTTATACTGACGCTATTAGAAATGGTTGTTTTAGAATGGCATGTTTAAGGGTGTATGATGATGGGACCTTAACAAAGATAATTCATTGGTTACCAATTACGCGAAAAACCCTCAATACATATTAAGCGTTTTCCTTCCATTGAGTGATTCTTACTCAAGATCCAAGATTGGCACTGGTTTGTTGGCCAAAGTCAAGACCTTTGTCCGTCGCGGAGGTGTTTGAATCATGAGCTTTGTTCCATATCGGTGTCTTGTCCAAGTTTTGATTTGTTGGCCAAAGTCAAGATCACTTCTTGTCCATCGACATCGATTATGAAGCTTTCCATGGTCAAAGGGTTCCGCTTAACTTGGATCATTATGTTTGTTGTGCCAAAGCCAAGGCTTAATTGATTCAGAGGAAAAAGGTAGGGAATATATTGGATATATTAGCATATATAAGATATATGTTTCGGACTTGGATGTCCACCTACTGGATCTAGGAATTGGATGAGATCCAATTGATCTTAGATCTCTACCTAGTTAATTATCATACAATTTGTTGGCCAAAGTCAAGATTGTGTTTATTTAACGGATCCTAGCCCACTAGGAAACTAGGTTTCCCGAGTACTCAACAAAGGGTTAGAGCTCGCCGAAAAATAGTAGGAGGCAGTATTTAATTAGCAATATTCGTTTAGTTACTTGCCATACGCGCTCATTACAAATTTTTCGTCATTATAAATTAATATATTAGTTGGACTAATATTTAATCGTTGTTTTAAATAAAACAGTTGTACTGTATTCAAACTATTTCAATTAATAGTTGATTATATAATTGGATTATAGTAATCAATATAATTGAAATTAACCTATTAAATTATAGTTGATTATAGAGTTGGACTATAGTAATCATTATAATAAATGGTACCTAAAATCGTTGATTGGATAGTTGGACTATAGCAATCAAGAATAAATGAAAGATTAGCGTTTAGAACATAATCCTGGGTGAAATTTCATTAAACGACTTTAATTTTCAGATTGGGAATAAAATCTCAGGATAGTCCTGGGTAACCGAGAAGTTACTTTATTTGATATAGTGACGTCTCGAGCCTAAGCCCGGAGTTGAGCAAATAGTAGAACATGATATTTGGAATATTCATGTGATGATAACTTTAGTGCTTAATCCATTATGTTTGCCGCAAAGACTCCTTAATTTCTTAGTCAGAACTAAGGATTAGATCCTTATAGTATGATAGTAAAATTGAAGGATCTTTATAGATCTATTCTTAGATCTTAGATCTTAGAAGAACTAAATTGCAATAGAAAACTCTTGGAGAGTTAATGGCTATACTCAAGGAGACAAAGCCAAAGTTTGTAATAAGGCAAGAAGCGCAAGGCGTATCTTATTTTGACATTCTAGATGGCCAAGGCTTGCCCGAAGGCTTCTGGGGTGTGGAAAAGGGGCAAAGACAAAATCATTATAATCTTCTGGAAAGACAAATGACATATCCCAAGATGTCTGCCTAAATTGTGGCAAACGGGGTCACTGGACGCGTGACTGCCGTATGGACAATGCAGACATGAAGGAAGTGAAGAACGGCAAGGCTCCGGCTTCAACCATGTTTGTCATAAACATATTCGCTACTAGTATTAAAATTGGATTTTAGATACTGAGTGTGATACATAAATATATACTGATGTGCAAAATCTGCTGACAAGCAAGATACTGACTTCAGATGAGATTGATCAGCGAATCAGAAACGGGACAAGAGTCGCTGTTTTAACCGTAGAAACCTAAGTTTAGGAACTACCCTTCGGATATGTACTTAAATTAGTGAACTGTTATAATGTAACTAGTTTGACTAGAAACATTATCTCTATATCAGAGTATAATCCGTTGGGGATATACCTTTATATTCTAGAATACTAAAGTGTTTTATTTTATAAAGATGATATTGAGATAAACACATTAGATGTGAATAACAATATTTATATTTTGAATATAAATGAATCTCAAACGTATAACATGACAAACAAATAGCTCAAACTGATTTAATCAGTTGAGACTTATTTGTGGTATTGTTGTCTGGGACACAATTAACAAGACTCATATATCCACACTTTCGAAGAGTGGATACTAGGACAAGATTTGATTCTATTCAAATAATGTCTACGAATCTAGTTTATTAGGCAAAGTGCCTGAAATACTTTTTACTTGGTAAAAGTGCAAATGCCACCGATCTGTTAGCCCTCGTTCATAATGACGTAAATGGGCCCATATCTAGCTAGGCTAGAGGTGGATATGAATACTTAGAAACCTTTACGGATGTTGCATCGCGTTTTGGTTATATGTTTCTTGAGAAACACGGATCAGAAACTTTTGATGAGTTCAAAGAGTTTCGACATGAAGTAGACAAACAGATCGGCTAAAGTATTAAACATCATGATTGGACCATGATGAAAATACTTAAGCAATAAATTTCTCAAATACTTGAAAGAGTATAGTATTCTTTCAATGAGGACTCCTATCGGAACATGTCAATTTGACGGTGTGTGCGACAAGAGAAACTAAATTTTATTAGACGTGATAAGGTTAATCATGAGTCACTCTGAGCTACCATTTCCTTCAAGGGATACGCATTAAATAGTGCAAAACTTATTTTGAATAAGGTTCCATAAAAATCTGTTTGACATACTTCATATTAGATATGAACAGGAAAGAAACCGGGTTTTCTTATTCTTGAAGATTTGGGAATGCTGGGCATACATTTGGATGATACCAAACTAAAACCCAAATCGGATAAGTTCCTAAGTTGTGGGTTATCCTAGGGAAACAAAAGTATAATACTTATACAACTCATAAGAGAATAATGTAATTGTTGCTCACCATGCGGTTTTCCTAAGATGAATACCTATATGCAGTGGTAAGTGGGAGGAAAGTAAAACTCGATGAAAATCGGAGTAATACTATTCCAGGCACCGATTCCTTAATGGAACATAAATAGTTCATCAAGGATGAAACTATACCAATAATCTTCGAATACACAAGAACCGCGTAAGTCGGAGAGAGTCAGAAAACAACCTGGGGTATGGGTTTCTGATCTCACCTCGTAAATATGTCAATCTTATTAAGGAATACGAACTGACTACTTATGAGGAAGTGATACAAGGTATCGACTCCCTATTATGGCAAAGTGCCATGATGTCCGAAATGGATTCCATGTATACCAACCAAGTTTGGATACTGGTTGTTGTACCGGAAGGCATTGTGTCTATTGGTACTATATAAGTCTTCAAGGAATACATACATGGAAGGCAACATACCACGTACTAAGCTAGGCTTGTTGCAAAAAGGTATCGTTATCAACATTATGTTGATTACGACGAAACCTTTTACTCGTTGCCATGGTTAAATCCATTCGGACAATGCTTGCTAATGCTGCATGTTTCATTTATGAAATATGGCAGTTGAACGTCAAAATCGCTTTCCTTAAATGGAAACCTTTTGGATGATGTTTACAACATCCTGGCAGTTTTTTCGTACCAAAACGAGCAAACAAGGTTTGCAAGTTAATTCGATCTATTTATGGATTGAAGCAAGCATAGCGTTCTTGGAACTATCGTTTTGATGTAATCATAATGGTATATGATTTAATTCAAATACGAAAATGATTCTTGTGTATATAAGGAGGTTAGTGGGAGCGCACTGAAAGTGACTGTCCTATAAAATGATGACATATCATTTCTTGGAAATGATATTCCCATAATACAATCGGTGAAAGCTTGGCTTTCATGAAAATTATCCGTAGAATTCTTGGGAGAGACAACCTTTATTCTAGAAATAAGGATCTACTGGGATAGATCTAAAAGTTGTTGGCACACTTCGAGAACTCGTACATTGCAATAAATGTACGCGACCTGGTGTCTTATATGCTTTGAGCATATAGATTCACAATCAGGCCAATCTAAGTGATAGTCACTGGATTGATGTTAAGAAGAGCCTTTAGTATCTTAGATGAACTAATGATGCTGTCTTAAGCTATGGAGAAGGAGAACGTGAAGTGACTGGGTTCACTGCTGCAAGTTTCCTAACCAATAAAAATGACTATAAGTCGTAAGAACGGTACTATAAAGTTTGAATAACGGAACAGTGAGGTGGAAATCTTCCAAACAAGATACGGTTACCGAATAAACAACAAAAGTGGAATATTGATGCAGCTGAGGCAGCAATAGAAGCCTTTTGGATCGATAATAATCTGAATCAGATTAGGAATAGTTCTGTTAGCAGCTGAGCTAGGCTACAACACAGACTAAAGAATTAAAGGTCTCATCAACGATCCAGATATATACTTCAAATATTCATCTGATTCGTTTGGATCATATATCGTGGGGATGTGATGATCGAATAAATCGCATCAGATGATAACACTGCAAATCTGCTGATGAAAGCCTTTCCTCAACGGAAGTTTGAGCGAACCGTACATAGTTCGGGTGTAGGACACTTGAGTGATTCGAACATAATTAATCTAGGATTAATTACGGAGAGATTTTCTCTAGGATAAAATACTATTTGAAGAGAGAGAACAATTAATTTGGAATTAATCGATAAAATAATATATTTGATATATTAAACGAAATTAGATTTCGACGCGGAATTAAAATTGGATTTTAATTCGAGCAAACGAGTTAATTTAGAATTAATTCGAAAGCGACATGAATAGTAATTTTGCTAGGCATAATTATTTAATTAAATTTGATTTAATTAAGTCGCAACGGAAAATTCGTTAATTCAGAATTAGCGAACCCGAGCCCGGGAGTGTTTGCGGGCCCACTCGGATTTTAATTCAAGTGGGGCCCACAAGTCATATCAAGTCACATCACCAGTCATTCATTCACCTTTTTTGGTGATGGAAGTTGGTGAAGACTTTGATGTTGGCTTGTAAACTTCATTTTGATTGAAATGAGTGACCTTTACCAACTTTTGAAGTTTGGTTTTACTTTACTTGATTTTTGGAAAATCAAATAACACAACAACACTCATTCTTTTCATCTTTCTCTCACTTTGGGCGTGAGCTTTGCTCTCCCTCTCCAAAAATCTTTGCTTGCCCGAGAGTTGCTAGGACAAAGAGGAAATTTTGTTGCAAAATTTCCAAGTGCTAGCACACTAAAGATTCATACAAAGGTGATAGGGAAACCTTTCTCATGAGTTTGGAATTCAAGAATCAAGCTTGGAGCTTAACATACACATCAAAGGGGAGCTTGGAGCTTGGAGATCAACTTCAAAGGGGCTTGGCCGAAACTTCAAGGAGCAATTTTTTTGTGTTCAACGCATCCAAAATCCGATCAAAAAGAGTATTTTCCGCATTCTTACTTTGTTGTATTCACATGATTTCTTGCTTAATTTGATCTTGGTTTGACCTAGAAAACCCAACAAGGATAACATGCTTTGTGTGAATACATGGATGTGATGCATGAATAATGTATATCGAATGGATTTTAGATGGGTGAGGGAAATTTTGGAAATTGTTTTAATAAATTTAGAATTTATTAAATTGGACCTGCGTGTCCAGCCTATTACCTCTTGATTCTTTGTATTGCTCTTCTCACCTATTCCCCTCAATGTAAATGAGGTTTCTTTAGAAGTGTTATGTAATTGGGTAGAAGTAAGATTTTTGCTAGCGGGAGAGAGGAAAGAGATAGATTTGTTCTAGGAATAAAATGTTTTAAATATCCATCCGCATATCATTATTAATTTATTTACCGCGCCTTATTATGCTTTTAAAATGCATGTTAAAGGGTGTATGATGAGACCTAATCAAAGAAAATTAATTGGTTGCCAATTACGCGAAAAACCCTCAACAAATATTAAGCGTTTTCCTTCCAGTGAGTGATTCATTCTCAAGATCCAAGATTGGCACTGGTTTTTTGGCCAAAGTCAAGACTTTTGTCCATCGCGGATGTGTTTGAATCATGAAGGCTTTGTTCCATAATGCATGTCTTGTCCAAGTTGTGATTTGTTGGCCAAAGTCAAGATCACTTCTTGTCCATCGACATCGATTACGAAGCTTTCCAAGGTCAATGGGTCCCGCTTAACTGGAATCATTAAGCTTATTGTGCCAAAGCCAAGGCTTAGTTGATTCAGAGGAAAAAGGTTAGGGAATATATCGGATATATTGGCATATATTAGATATATGTTTCGAATTTGGATGTCCACCTACTGGATCTAGGAATTGGATGAGATCCAATTGATCTTAGAGATCTACCTAGTTAAATATCATACAGCTTGTTGGCCAAAGTCAAGGTTGTGTGTTATTTAACGGGATCATAGCACACTAGGAAACTAGGTTTCCCGAGTACTCAACAGAGGGTTAGAGGTTCGCCGAAAAATAGTGGGAGGCAAGTATTAAATTTGCAATTTCATTTAGATACTTGCCAATACGCGCTCATTTCATTTTTCGTCATTATTTAAATTTATATTAGATGGACTAATATTTAATTGTTGTTTTAAATTAAACAGTTGGACTGTATTCAAACTACTTCATTTATAGTTGATTATATAATTGGATTATAGTATTCAATATATTTGGATTTAACCAATCAAGTAGTAGTTGATTATATAGTTAGACTAATGTAATCATTATATTGATTGTACCCGAAATCGTTGATTGGATAGTTGGACTATTAGAATCAAGATAACTGAAAGATTATCGTTTCGAACATAATCCTGGGTGAAAATGTTTCTTAAACGGCTCTAATTTTCAAATTGGGAATAGAACCTCAGGATAATCCTGGGAACTGAGAAGTTATTCTATTTGATAGAATGAAATCTCGGGCCTAAGCCCAGAGTTGAGCAAATAGGAGAACATGATCTTTGGAAGATTCATGTAATGATAACTTTAGTGCTCAATCCGTTATGCTTACCACAATGACTCTTTAATTCCGTCGTCGGAATTAAGGATTAGATCATTTTACCATGATGTTGAAATTAAAGGATCTTCATAGATCTATACTTAGATCTTAGAAGTACAAATTGCAAAAGAAGCTCTTTCGCTCGCGTATGTCAGAGGGTACATCTGTCGAGCACTAGGTGTCGTAGATGATTGCTGACATCGATCAGCCAGGTTAGCTAGGCATTACCTACGTGGCCGAGAATACCAAAGATTTGATCTTATAGTCTCTACAGCTGGGGCGGGTTCATTATGAACCAAGAGTAAACTCTTGGAGAGTTGATGGCTATGCTCAAGGAGGCAGAGCCAGAGCTTCTAAAAGGGGCAAAGGCAAAATCATCACAGTCTTCTGGGAAGACAAAGGACAAATCCCAAGATGTCTGCCTAAACTATGGCAAACGGAGTCACTGGAAGTGTGACTGTTGTATGGACAAGGCAGACATGAAGGAAGTGAAGGCGGGGCAAGGCTCCGGCTTCAAGTATATTTGTCATAAACATGTTCACTATTAGTTTCAAAATTGGATTTTTGATATTAAACGTGGTACATAAATATGTACTGATGTGCAGAATCTGCTGATAAGCAGGAGACTGACTTCAATTGAGATCGACCTACGAGTCAGAAACGGGACGAAAGTCACTGTTTTAACCGGAGAATCCTAAGTTTAGGAACTATCCTTCGGGTATGTACTTAAATTAGGAAACTGTTATAATGTACCTAGTTTGACTAGAAACATTATCTCTATATCTAAGTTTAACCCGTTGCGGGTATACCTTTATATTCTAGAACACTAAGTGTTTTATTTTATAAAGATGATATTGAGATAAACAATTAGATGTGAATATCAGTATTTATATTTTGAATATAAATGAATCTCAAAACATATAACATGACAAAAACATAGCTCAAACTGAATTAATCAGATGAGACTTATTTGTGGCATTGTTGTCTGAGACATATTAACAAGACTCGTATATCCACACTTTCGAAGAGTGGGTACTAGGACGGATTTGATTCTAATCAAATGATGTCTACGAATCTAGTTCATTAGGCAAAGTGCCTAAAACACCTTTTACTTGGTAAAAATATAAGTGCCACCAATCTGTTAGCCCTCGTTCATAGTGACGTAAGTGGGCCCATGTCTAGCTAGGCTAGAGGTGGATATGACACTTCGTAACCTTTACGGATGTGGCATCGCGTTAAGGTTATGTATTTCTTTTGAAACACGAATCGGAAAATTTTGATAAATTCAAAGAGTTTCGACACGAAGTATAAGAACAGACCAGCAAGAGTATTAAAACATCACGATTGGACCATGATGAAAATACTTAAGCAATAAGTTTCTCAATTATTTGAAAGAGTATAGTATTCTTTCATAAAGGACTCCTCTCGGAACACCTCAATTTGATGGTGTGTCCGAACAGAGAAACCGAACCTTGTTGGACATAGTAAGGTTAATTATGAGTCGCTCTGAGCTACCATTTTCCTTCTAGGGATACGCATTAAACAGTGCAATACTTATTTTGAATAAGGTTCCATGAAAATCTGTTAGACAGACTTTATATTAGATATGAACAGGAAAGAAACCGAGTTTCTCATTCCTGAAGATTTGGGAATGCTAGGCATATGTTTGGATGATACCAAACTAAAACCCAAATCGGATAAGTGCCTAATTTGTAGGTTATCCTAGGGAAACAAAAGTATAGTACTTAAAAAACTCACAGAGAACAATGTAATTGTTGCTCTCCATGCGGTTTTCCTAAGAGGAATACCTATATGCAGTGGAAAGTGGGAGGAAAGTAAAACTCGATGAAAATCAGAGTAATACTGTTCTAGGCACCGATTCCTTAACGGAACACAAACAGTTCATCAGGGATGAAACTGTACCATAATCTTCAAATACACAAGAACCGCGTAAGTCGGAGAGAGTCAGAAAATATCATGGGAGGTATGTGTTTCTGATCTCACCTCATGAAGATGTCAATCTTATTGAGGAATACGAACTGGCTACGTATGAGGAAGTGATACAAGGTATCGACTCCTTTCATGGCAAAGTGTCATGAAGTCCGAAATAGATTCCATGTATACCAACCAAGTTTGGATACTGGCTGTTGTACCAGAAGGCATTGTGCCCAATGGTACTATGTGAGTCTTCAAGGAAGACATACATGGATGAAAACATACAAACGTACAAAGCTAGGCTTGTAGCGAAAAGGTATCGTTATCAACATTGTGTCGATTACGACTAAACCTTTTACTCATTGCCATGATTAAATCCATTTGTATCATGCTTGCTAATGCTGCATGTTTCATTTATGAAATATGGCAGCTGAACGTCAAAATCGCTTTCCTTAACGGAAACCTTTTGGAGGATTTTTATCAACATCCTGACGGTTTTGTCGTACCAAAACATGCAAACAAGGTTTGCAAGTTAAATCGATCCATTTATGGATGGAAACAAGCATTGCGTTCTTGGAACCAGTGTTTTGATGTTATCATAATGGTATATGATTTAATTCAAAACGAAAATGATTCTTGGGTATATAAGGAGGTTAGTGGGAGCGCACTGACAATGATTGTCCTATATAATGATGACATATCATTTCTTGGAAATGACATTCCCATAATACAATCGGTGAAAGCTTGGCTTTCATGATAATTCTCCATAAAATACTTGGGAGATGCAACCTTTATTCTAGGAATAATGATCTACTGGGATAGATCTAAAAGTTGTTGGCACTCTCCGAGAACTCGTACATTGAAAAATATGTACACGACCTAGTGTCTCATATGCTTTGAGCATATGGAGTCACAATCGGGCCAATCCAAGTGATGGTCACTAGGTTGATGTTAAGAACATCCTTAAGTATCTCAGATGATCTAAGGATGCTTTCTTAAGCTATGGAGAAGGAGAACTTGAAGTGACTGGATTCAGTGCTGCAAGTTTCCAAATTGAAAATAACGACTGTAAGTCGCAATAAGGGAACTATATAGTTTGAATAACGGAATAGTGAGCTGGAAATCTTCCAAGCAAGATACCTTTGCCGAATAAATAACAAAAGCGGAATATTGCTGCAGCTGAGGCAACAATAGAAGCACTTTGGATCTATATAATCCTAATTAGATTATGAGTTGTTCTGTTAGCAGCTCAGCTAGGCTACATCACAGGCTCAAGAATTAATGGTCTCATCAATGATCCAAGTATATACTTCAACTATTCATCTGATTCATTCGGATCATACATCATGGCGATGTGATGATCGAATAAATCGCATCAGATGATAACCTTGCAAATCCGCTGACGAAAGCTGTTTCTCAGCAGAAGTTTGAGCGACCCGTATATAGTTCAGGTGTAGGACACTTGAGTGATTGGCTATAGGCCAAGTGGGAGATTGTTGGACAATTATGACCCATAGCATCACTATTTGTATAGAACATGGTGTTGTTGTACAAATTAACTATGTGACAATGGGAATTGCTCTTTTATCATTTGTAATTTGATTATCGGGATATATAAATGATAAAAGTCCATATGATTAGTTCCAGATTAATAAGATATGAGACAATATTAATCCACTAAGGTTTAATCATTAAAATATCCCTAGTCGTTGTATTATCGAGATTGGACATCGATAATGCGGAATAGACTAGTATTGCACTTGTGCGCGTTGTGGGAGCATAACAGCATAGTTCTCATATATTTGGGTATTGGATACTCATGCAAGTGTAATAGGAGGTTGTGTTTACCGATGGTACGGAAACAGCTTCGCTCTGGATAGACCCCTCGGAATTCCATTGGTAGTATAACTATGTGTCTATGGAAGTCCGAATCAGGGTAGGTGTATTTGGTCTTAACCTGAGACTTGCATCGCTAATACTTGCGACAATCAATATACTTTGGTTTTGGTCGTCTAGGGCTTTAACAGGTTCTGTGTACGCCTCTTCTGGGTATATTGAGAATCGTAGTGTATTGGGTTTGATGTGAAGATGGAAGTATCACTCCAGTCATATGGAGATGATGATCACACAGGATACAGAACTAATACTCTTTAGTACTGCAGTCATCGGGATAATATGACTAGGTCATGTTTATCCGATTATAGAGTCTAGTTACCAGAGATCCGATATATACTTTGTACGGGGCATACATAATTCCAGCCTCAGGCCTAGCATGTGACATTTGATACTGGATCGCAATACACAATACTACGTATACTACGCCTGACACAGATTACATATTCCTTAAAAGAATATTTCTGGAGAATTGGGTAGGCACGGTGCTTTGCTAGAAGCCAATCATGTCTCGTTAATCGGTAAAAACGTAGTACAAGGTACGTACGTGTTCGGATAGTCCGACGACCGGATTTACTGCCAACATATCCAGGGATCTCATGGGTCGCTTCCCGAAGATTCACCGATGACGTATGATTCAAACATAATTAATCTATGATTAATTACGGAGAGATTTTCTCTAGGATAAAATACTATTTGAAGAGAGAGAACAATTAATTTGGAATTAATCGATAAAATAATATATTTGATATATTAAATGAAATTAGATTTCGAAGCGGAATTAAAATTGGATTTTAATTCGGGCAAATGAATTAATTTAGAATTAATTCGCAAGCGACGTGAATAGTAATTTTGCTAGGCAAGATTATTTAATTAAATTTGATTTAATTACATCGCAACGGAAAATTCGTTAATTCGGAATTAGCGAACCCGAGCCGGGGAGTGTTTGCGGGCCCACTCGGATTTTGAATTCAAGTGGGGCCCACAAGTCACATCAAGTCACATCACTAGTCATTCATTCACCTTTTTGGTGATGGAAGTTGGTGAAGACTTTGATGTTGGCTTGTAAATCACATTACCTTCATTTTGATTGAAATGAGTGACATTTACCAACTTTTGAAGTTTGGTATTACTTTACTTGATTTTTGGAAAATCAAATAACACAACAACAGTCATTCTTTTCATCTCTCTCACTTTGGGCGTGAGCTTTGCTCTCCCTCTCCAAAAATCTTGGCTTGCCTGAGAGTTGCTATGACAAAGAGGAAATTTTGTTGCAAAATTTCCAAGTGCTATCACACTAAAGATTCATACAAAGGTGATAGGGAAACCTTTCCCATGAGTTTGGAATTCAAGAATCAAGCTTGGAGCTTAATATACACATCAAAGGGGAGCTTGGAGCTTGGAGATCAACTTCAAAGGGGCTTGGCCGAAACTTCAAGGACCAAATTTTTTGTGTTCAACTCATCCAAAATCCAATCAAAGTGAGTATTTTCCGCATTCTTACTTTGTTGTATTCACATTATTTCTTGCTTAATTTGATCTTGGTTTGACCTAGAAAACCCAACAAGGATGACGGCTTAGGTTCGTGTACTTGGACTCTAGTGGTGGCTATGTTCAGTTGAGTCGTTTTCCTGGACATAGAGCTCTACGTTCAGTTGAGTCGTTTTCCTGGGCGTAGGGCACCACCAGTTCATAGACGCCCAGTTGAGTCATTTTCCTGGGCGTCACCAGTTTCAGAGACCCGGTTGAGTTGTTCCCGGACACGTCCAGTTGAGTCGTTTTCCTGGACGTAGAGCAGTTTTCAGTTTTAAGTTTTCAGATTTTCAGTACTCAGTTTTCAGATTTCAGCTTTTTAGTAGAATATTTCAGATACAAAAGTTAGAAACAGTTTTTCAGTTTTCAGTTTTCAGTTACTGCTTTCAGAAAGACAAGTTTTATAAAGAGATTTTCAAACAGGATTTTAGAAAAGGATTTTCAGAAACTAGTTTTTCAGAAAAGGTTTTCAAGAAGTATTTTCTAAATAACATGACATGTTTAAGTAGGAAGTAGTTTACAAGTTATGCATATAAATCATACATTCTGGTTATCATTTGAGATGCATAAAATGGGCATTAATGCATGATAGCATGATTATATATATGTGCATATAATTGATGTTTGTATGTTTATGTAAAATAAGTATTTTGTATGCACTGATGCATGATAACATGATTGCATATACTTATATATGTGGTTGTTTATAATGTGATGAATGTTTGATAGAAATAAAATTTTATTAAACCGATTTGATGATATTTCAAGAAAATAAAAGTAAGAAAGTTATAATAATTGCCTGAACTATATTAGTAAAGAATGTATAGGAAGTAGATAGAAATCAGAGTAGCGCAGCAGAAACATGATAAAGTTTGATTTAATAGAAATATAGAAACTTGATGTATGTTATGGATGTTTGAAAGTGTGAACAAGAAATAGGATTTAAAGTATGTGTGTGATCAGATAAAAAAGATAAGTAATAAAGTAACATGTTTGTTAATGGATTGGAATCAGATAGTAAGATTAGACTTAATTTATATTTGCATGATCACATAGACAGCTAGGTTAATACAGAAACGGACTAAGACTTTGCATGTGTTTAACGCTCAAGGAATGAGCATAGTTACTTACTGAGTCTTATGACTCACTATTCTACAGTGTTTGAGTTTTGCAGGATGGTGACCAGATCGGTCGACCATAAACATCAGAGCTTGAGGAGCCGGATAGCAGTGCTGCAGTCAGCCAATCACCAGGTCTTGGGGAAATTAAGTATAGTTGTAAAGAGTTTCAGTCTGTATAAGTTATGTTGTAAAAGTTTTTATTTATACGCATTTTTGGGCATGGAGCCCAGTTGGATTATGACTTGAGTTGATCATTTAGTGTTAGATTGTGTGTAGGGCCCTATAGGTTGTATTGTGGTGCTGGACCTTGATCCAGGTTGCATGACTTTTAGCAAAGGTCATGCCGGATTTTTGTCAGAGTCAGAGGCTTATGGAGGCAGGATTAACCTGTCTCCTACCGTAGCATCCTAGCTTAAGCGGGATGTTACAATTATTTTGTATTTGTATTTGATAAATAATTTGATTAGATACACATTGATTAAGTGTCGAATGAGAATTTGACACATGCCATTATTATATGTATTTGTTATTTAATGTAAATAAATATAAAAATATATAATAATTATATTAACTAATTATTTAGATATTTAAATGTTAAATATTTGAATAATTAAATAATACCCATTTTCAAAATGACCATTTTGCCCCTTGGAGAGTCGGTCATTGCTTCTTTAAAAGAAATTTTTTTTCTTTTCACTTAGAAGCTTGCTAAGGCTAAAAACTTCCTCTTCAAATACCTCTCTAATTTCTTTGATGATTCAAGAAGAAAAGTGAAGAAAAATTTAAGAAAAGCTTAGGAAAAAAGTAAAATTAAAGGTAATTCTTTATGTTCTTGAGCTTAGAATTTTTTTTCTTGTTCTTGTGTTCCTAGAATAGTTCTAGGGTTTTCTTTACTTGTTAAAATTGGGGCTTTTGGTGTTGGAAGATGGAATTGGATGCATATAGCATGTGTGAAGTTGTTTTGGATGATATTATTGTAATTATTGTCCAATTTGATCATTTGATGATATGTTGCCATTGTAGAGTGTTATGAACAGTCTTGTAATGCCTAGAATTGTTCTTGGGTGCTTCATGTGTGGTGACTTTGATTGGTGTTTTGATTAATTGGATTAATCTTGAAAAATTGGATTTAAAGAATGAAAAATTGATATATTTCAATTCTGGATCAGATATGGAAATATTGTTCATATTTTGACGAAAATTATGTCTTTTGAATGCATTGGATGTGTTTTGGGTGTTGGAACAATTGCCGAAAATTATTTCGGAGTTGAAATAAGCGAAAACGGTGAAAAACGACGTTACCGGGTGGCTTTTGAGCCAACCGAGTGATGGCTGCCCAAACAGTGAATTTGTCACTGTTCGGGCAGCCCATGAACTGCCCTAATACTATTGGGGCTGACCTGGGCAGCCCTCATGTGTATTGAGTAGTCGGTTCGGTCAAAAAAGTATTTTATGCCATTTTACGGAAAAATGTTTTTCGTAAAAGTTTTGTGACATTTCTTAACTATTTATGTCATTATTTGATATTGAATAAAAAATTTTAGGTGAAATATGAATGAATTATTCATATTTGATATCGAATAATTCATTCGATAATTTAAAAAGTTATAAAAATATGATTTCGCCCGAACAGCGCTTCCGCCGCGCCATTTTCCCAAAACCCCAACAAAAATGGTATCAAAGCAGGTCTGATGCTTCATCCATTACATTAGTCATGCTTGATATTTTGATATGTAATCCAATTTTAATATTTTCTCATGCATGTAATCTATATGTTTCTTGACTTTTCGGTTCTACGCTAACGGAAACGTAACGGAAATTTAATGGTTAAATTGAGTTATGTTTTCTAAGGTAGAATTGAGTTGTTTAGAAAATGATTTAGATTAAAATTCTGCATTTGATGTGAAGCAATGCTTCCTTGAGGAATATCTCTGCTTAAAATAAGGCTGTAAAGTAACGTGTATTGGATGCACGTTCCTTGGTTCGTCTCGTTAATACGGTTTATGGGTAAATTTCTATGGCTGCATCCGAGATCATGCCAAAGCAGTGAGGGTGTAGTTGATAGAATTTTATCCACGGTAGTTGTATATTGATACTAGACAAATTCAAGTGAAAGTGGAAATCCTGAACGTTCCAAAGCTATCAGGACTCATCGGTAGGTTGAGTTTGTCATTGGCAAGTGAAGCCTTGATACGCCTCCTTGTGAACGTGCAAAAGCTGTCATAACGAGAAACGGTCAGGACCAAAATCAGGAGTCACTGGTGAGTGATTTACAATGAGTTGTCTACCTAATGAATATACGTAGGCGAGATCGTGCCAAAGCTGTGAGTCGAAATATATTCATGGGATCCTACTCTCACTATAGAATTCAATTTAATTATTGAATTCTCATCCTCCGTTGGGGATTATGGTATTACGTAAAGTAGTGGGAGACACTGCTGGGTTAAAAATCCATAACTAAAGTAGTGTGTAATTTTATCGAATTTGCTGCTTTTGTTTTCCTTTATTTTATATTGTTTATAGAATTATACTTCAAATCCATTGCATAACATATTACTTGAATATGTTTTCTGACTTTACTTATGGTTGCGTATTTCTAGAATAGGTTCTAGAATAGGTTCTAGAATGACAGTAGACTTAAATATTGTTAGATTAGTTCAAACCATCGGGAACTGTTGTTCCAATTTTCTTGAAAATCAAGATGGTTAGTGACTTAGTTACTAAGTCACGATTAGGTAATCTAAAAGGATATATGTTTTAGATATAGTTATCTTGTAAGAATAGTTTCTTATGCAGTAAGAATTGACTTGAATTAGTTCATGTCTCGAGATTCTTGTCTGGCATTAGGAAAACTCCATTAGGTATTTGTTTATCTTGTAATGATGTTTCTTAGCTTTAGTGACTTTTAGAAGTCACGTGTTGTACACAGTTTGCTAATCAATTATTTGCAATTGTTGTGAATAATTGAAGGCAAATTATAGAGCTTAAGAAAGGAGATGTGTATAGTTGTGTATAGAAAATATCGATTCTCACAATACGAC
The DNA here is from genome assembly GCA_019454045.1 of Zanthoxylum bungeanum. NCBI lineage: Eukaryota > Viridiplantae > Streptophyta > Magnoliopsida > Sapindales > Rutaceae > Zanthoxylum > Zanthoxylum bungeanum. Next base: position 41,779 of record SKCR01036285.1, read on the forward strand.
AACTGTAGGTATTGGATACCAGATCTCCCATCTAGTTACTTAAAATAATGTTTAATGATTGTTTTGATATTTGATATCAGAACTTGCGACTATTGGAGAGTTACTTGTTCTTTATAAACAATTGTTACATATTTTAATATGACTAGTAGTGTCATTGATGGAGAGATAAACATTAAGAAAATATTCGGTTAACTAAATAACTTAGAACAGTGTTTTATGAGATTTTATCACATAAGAATTAGATGCTTATTCCGTATGGTAAATGATGGTCTGGTACAAGATCACACCATGTATCCTTATCCATTTAATGAATATTGTATTCAAGATGTGATTAAATCTCATTTAATCAATGATCATCAATGGACCACAGATTTATTAAACTAATACTTTAGAAGTATGTAGTTTAATGAATTATAAATTACCTTGGATAGTTTTCTTTACTTCGTAACTTAGTTTATGAATTGTCATGACTTAGTTACATGTTTATAAAAGAATATATATTGAACGTCTTGAATGGTTCGAGAACTTTCAATATGTTTTTGATGAAACGCGGATATAATATTTTGAATGGTTCAAAGATATTTTATTTGAAGTGTTGAAAACTATATTTTAAAATTCATCGTGAGTCTTTGAATTGTTCAAGGATGTTTGATATGATTAAACATATGAATTTATGGCAATTAGTTCGAAGGTTATTCAATAAATATGATTCTTAACTCAATATTATTCTTCTACGATTCCATCATGATGGAATTGATCAATGGGAGAAATCAAATCTTATATGATTTGATTCGATTGTAATTGAGTGTTATCGAATTAGTTTCAATACTCTTGGGGTTATGCTCCAGTTACTCTACTTCATCCTTTTAATTATTATTCCATTTGTTTCTATAGTTACTTATATGATATGTATAAGTTGAAAATTCGAATCTTGAAAAGTTTGAGATTTGAATCTTTCTTTTGTATAATGGTTATATAATTGAAAATACTTGCACCTCGGAGGTACAAGTAAAAGTTTATCATTTATTATATTTAATAGAATATTGTATTCTATTTGATAGAATATCTTTTCTACGATCCCGAGTAATAAAATTTTCTTATTACTTAGTGTGTAACATCAGAAGTTAACGATTGTAGAAAAGACTTGACTTAGTGAAGTCAAATGTGGGAGTGACAAACTAGAATGGAATTACATAATTAATAAGATGAAAAGACCCTTAGATATCTTCCATATAAGTTCAATAGGATGTCAAAATCATTTACAAAGTATTTGATACTTATTGGTTCTGCTGTTTTCTTATTGAAGAAAATTATCCTATAACTTATAGTGGGAGCGATATTTGATATCGATTTCAGAAATTACCATTGAACCATAGATCTAAAATTGTTCGTAGCTTACTGCGATCAAGTTTTGAACTTCATTAAGCTTTCGTTATGAATAGTTCATAAAATGTGCAAATTGTTTGCGCAGCAAAAGGAAAGTGAGCTTGATAAAGGTTTGACCTTTATAGTATGACAGTGAGAAATGTTATACTAGTAGTCTATTGTAGATTCTGAGAAAACTTGTCTCTAGTCCCACTAATTGAACAATTAAGGATCTGTTGGTTAATGTTGATATTAAACTATGTATTTTGGCAAAAGAATGCAAAGTGGCGTTCTTGAATGTTTTCTTCGAATGAGAGATCCGTTGCGGTTTCTTTGTTTGAAGAGTTCATTCTAGAATAGCCCTAGAGTTTGTATTTTTCTAAGATCACAGTTTTATATACTAGCTTATAGATTACAGTCAGATTGTCTGATTTTAACAAAGTATAGAGAATACATATTTGATAGTAGGGTCAGTGGAAGCATACAAATTTCTTTCTAAGGTTATATATCCTAACGACATTATCATTATTAAAGTAATAATGAGATGTTTGTAAAGTAAAACGTTTACTTAATTCTTCTTTTCTTCGTGTAAGCAGTGGGAGTAATCTCTATTATATTTGATATAAAGTTTTATATATGATATAAAACTAAGAGACTTGTAAGATACTCCCATTAGTCGCTTTTTAGATATGATATAATAAAGGACACAGTAAGACTATCTGTATGACAGTTAAGGTGTCTTTTATATATATAGTATTCATCTTTCGTAAAGGATGATTCATTTGTCGAAAGAGAGATTGATTTAACTGTCTAGTCAATCTTATGCATCATATGATGATGGTGTAATGAATACTATATTATGTGCGATTAAATATATCAATTTAATCGTAATTGTTACGAGTTATTTTGATATGCTGCAGATAATATGATGGGTCTTGAAACACGTTCTTTGTTATCTTAGAGATATTAAGAATGAGTTTCTTATTCATGGAGAATTTAGTCTGCAACCATAAGGTCAGATTAGTTTTGATCCTAATTATGTCATTAGATGGTCTATGTCATATAAAGTCAGAAAAGGTGCAGTGGGAGTGTCAGTGTTGATTCTACTAAACTAGTATAATCAGTTGCAACTTATGAAGTATTGACTTATGAAGTTGCATAGTGACCCTATATATTAGAAGTTTTCATATTAGTATAGTGCTTGCGGTTGTCTCATAGTATTTGGATTTGATCTCTAAATACATAGACAAATAAGTAGCTATAGCACAGTATTGATATCTCATCTGAGTCATATTTATGTAGAACTTGGGTTCTACAAAATATAAATGATGTTGGCTGAGGAAAACAATTGGGTTTGTTGGACAGACTCAATTTGTTAAAGCGGGCTTACTTGTTGTTGCCTACCTCTTGAGTCCTAAATGAGATCTTGAACGCCATGAGTATGTGATACACATTAAGATGTGCATATGATATCGTGGATTGGCACTAGAGCAAGTGGGAGAAATGGTTAGGGTTAGTGCTCGGAGTGCCAATCCGGATCGTATTTATGTCCGATTCATAAATAAGAACAATTTTTTTTTTCATATTATTACATATTTAATGGTAGCACCTCTTGTCTTTTATACACATATTCGATCTAATTAAGATTAGATATCTGATTATGATTAGATTGAAACTAAATCTGATTTAGTGATACGTGTATATTAGACAAAGACCCTAGGATTTAGAATGTAGTGTGCAGTTACAACATAGTTTGTAATTGACATTGGGAAGAGTCACTATAAGATGTATATCCTTAAATAAAGTTTCTGGTCAAGATTTACTAACACGGGTCGGTTAGTGAAATCCGCTGAGACCAGTATATGTCGTATATCGTGACTTGGTCCGATGGTTTATCCTAATGAACTATGAGTCTCGGGAGACTCGTATAGACATGTAGGTGTTTATTTGATAAACACTGAACGACTCACTGAAGATTTCCTAATAGATGGTACACCAACGTCAGTAGGAATCTTCTCGAGTTGAGTGAGCATAGTGGTCATTTGACTTGAGATACCACTGTGTATATATGAGTTATCCTCCACACTTTGATGGCAGTCATGTCACCGATCTATTCATGATCAGACCTCCGCCTGTTCGTTGGGTGTGGACTGATGCTCATGATATCATGTGCGTATCAAAAGAAAATCTGCCAATCATGTGTACAAGGCATAGGTATCCTGCATGTGTTTGCGATCTAGTAAATTCATGGCCGTGGTATAACTTCGGAAGCCTGTTCCGAGTGTTATTTAGAGATCGTAAATTGAAAGTCGACTATATTATACCGAAAGGATTTGACGTTTTTATATATATCCCAGGTATAATATGGATAGCCTGTGAGGGAGAGATTATACGTATGCAATGACCTCGACTTGCATAGTTTAGCGATATTATCCGTGGTCGTCATAATTCATGAGTGGGTGAATTAGGGACACGAAATTGGATTTCGTGACGGATAAACCTAAACTTATAGAGTCCTATAATATGAAGTGTACTCGTTGAGCACTTGGGCAATGCCTTAGGAATAATACAGATTATTAATAATACTACATCGGATTAAATGAGTTAATTCGAATCGTTTAATCGGTTAAACGAAAATACATGCTTTAAGGGTTTTGGTCAATCTTAATTATTTTGTATTTGTATTTGATACATAATTTGATTATATACACATTAATTAAGTGTCAAATGAGATTTTGACACATGTCATTAATATGTGTATTTGTTATTTAATGTAAGTAAAAATAAATAAATATAATAATTAAATAATATCCCTTTTTTTCATAATTGTTATGATAAATGTTTATTTATTATTGGTAACATATGGCATGATTTAATTAAGCTAAATGTGTGTAAATTTGATTTGCTACTAAAAAGCTTAATGTTATTTAATTGGATTAAATTTTAAAAATGACCATTTTGCCCTTGGAGAGTCGGTCATTGCTTCTTTAAAAAGAATTTTTTTTTCTTTTCACTTAGAAGCTTGCTAAGGCTGAAAACTTCCTCTTCAAATACCTCTCCAATTTCTTTGATGATTTAAGGGATAAAAGTGAAGAAAAATTCAAGAAAAGCTTAGGAAAAAAAGGAGAATTAAAGGTAATTCTTTATGTTCTTGAGCATAGAAAATTTTTTCTTGTTCTTGTGTTCCTAGAATATTTCTAGGGTTTTCTTTACTTGTTAAAATTGGGGCTTTTGGTATTGGAATTGGATGCATATAGCATGTGTGAAGTTATTTTGGATGATATTATTGTAATTATTGTCCAATTTGATCATTTGATGATATGTTGCCATTCAAGAGTGTTATGACCACTCTTGTAATGCCTATAATTGTTATTGGGTGCTTCATGTGTGGAGACTTTGATTGTTATTTTGATTAATTGGATTAATCTTGAAAAATTGGATTTAAAGCATGAAAAATTGATATATTTCAATTCTGGATCAGATCTGGAAATAATGTTCAAATGTTGATGAAAATTATGTTTTTTGAATGCATTGGATGTGTTTTGGGTTTTAGAACAATTACCGAAAATTGTTTCGGAGTTGAAATAAGCAAAAACGGCAAAAAACGGCATTACCGGGTGACGGCTGCACAAACAGTGAATTTGTCACTGTTCAGGCAGCCCATGAACTGCCCTTATACTATTGGGGCTGACCTGGGCAGCCCTCATGTGTATTGGGTAGTCGGTACAGTCAAAAATGCGTTTTATGCCATTTTGCGGAAAAACATTTTTCGTAAAAGTTTCGCGATGTTTCTTAACTATTTATATCATTATTTGATATCAAATAAACATGTTTAGGTGAAATATGAATGAATTATTCATATTTGATATCGAATAATTCATTCGGTAATTTAAAAAAATTTAAAATTATGATTTCACCCGAATAGTGTTTTTGTCGCGCCCTTTGCCCAAAACCCCAACATTACTTCACTTCGCCGAAGGAATTTATGGTTCTTGCCATGACCTTTAATGGGTAACTTAATTAGAATACAAATCGTGAAATATACTTTGAAACTATTGTCGCTATATGATGTTCTATGTTTGTGACATGATATATGTTAGGGTTGGTACTCAGAGCGCCAATCCGAATCGTATTTATGTCCGATTCATGAATACGAGCAATACATTTTTCCAAAATATTACTAATTTAAATGGTAGCACCTCTAGTCTTTTATATAAGTATTCGATCCAATTTCAATTAGATTGAAACTAAATCTGGTTTAATGATATTTATATATATTAGACAAAGACCACAGGATTTAAAACGTAGTGCACAGTTACAACATAGTTTGTAATTGACATTGGGAAGTGTCACTATAAGTTGTTTATCCTTAAATTAAGTTCCTGGTCAAGATTTACTGACATGGATCAGTTAGTAAAATCCACTGAGACCAGTACATGTCGTATATTGGACTTGGTCCGATGGCTTATCCCAATGAACCATGAGTCTTGGGAGACTCGTATAGACGTGTAGGTGTTTATTTGATAAACACTGAACGACTCACTGAAGATTTCCTAATAGATGGTACACCAACGTTAATAGGAATCTTCCCGGGTTGAGTAGCATAGTGATTCCTTGACTTGAGATACCATTGTGGGTATATGAGTTATCCTCCACATTGAGATGGCAATCACGTCACCGATCTATTTAGATCAGACCTCCGTCTGTTCGTTGGGTGTGGACTCATGTTCATGATATCCTGTGAGTATCAAGAAAGGATCCGTCAGTTCTGTGTACAGAGCATAGATAGTGCATATGTGATTAGCAGTCTGTTAAATCTATGGCCATAATATACTACGGAAGTGAGTTCCGAATGTTATTTAGAGATTGCTAATAGATACGTCAACGGGATTATTCCTATAGAGATTTGATGTTTATATCTATATCTCTGGGATAATCTGGATACCTGTGACGGAGGGATTATACGTATGCAGTGACCTCAACCTGTATGATTCAGCGAGTTTATCTGTGGTCGTCATAATTTACGGGTGGGTGAATTATGGACACGAAATTGGATTCCGTGATGGATATGTCTGAATCTAGAGAGTCTCACTAATGAAATATACTCGTAGAGCACTAGGGCAACTGTTATGAAAAATACTGATTATTTATAACTCGTTTAACGGTTAAACGAAAAATACATGCAATCGGGACCTAACAGTCATTTTCGCATTAATGTGTATTTGTATTTAATACTTGATTTTATTAAATACACATTAATAAAATATCAATATGTGATATTTGACATATATCATTAATATATGTATTTGATATATTTAATGTAAATATAATTCATATATTTAAGATATTTGTATTTAATTATATAAATGTTATATGATTAATATAATTAAATTAACAAATATCTTATGACATGATTATGCTTGATTAAAGTTAGAAAATGGCATGTAACCATTGGAACACATTTTGTTTGCTTTATTAAAGTTAAAGTGTTAACTTTAATTTTGCAAAATGTGTGCCAATTGAAATTGAACACAATTAAATAATTGTTATTTAATTTCTTATTGCAATTTTCGGCCATGGTGGGAATTGTATAACAAAATTATTTTGTTTCATTCTTCATATACACACAAGTTTAACAAAAATATTACAAAGTGAGTTGAGAGGATTTGAAGGAAAATCAAAAGGAAGAAAGCTTAGTTTTTGGAAATTTTGTAAGTATTCTTCAATTTTCTTCAAGATAGAAATTGTTTCTATTATTCTCATCTTCAATTGTGTTGCTAAGAATGATTTATCTACTCTTAAGTTTGTAATTAAATTTGTTGAAAGCTTGTTTGAGGATGTTAAGCATGTATGATTAATTTATTTGCTTATTATTGTAATTAAGCTTAATAAATTAATTAGAAAATTAAAGTTTCCATTCTAGAGTTGATTAGCCATTCACAATTAACCTAGAATTTTTATTGATTAATTTCATGATGGTGAGACTTGAATGGTGTGGTAATTGGATGATTAAAGTATTGAATTTTGTCAATTTAATGTAAATTATCCAATTTGAGTAATTTATGAAATTAGGGTTCTTAACCCATTCAAATTTTGGGGCTTTTCATATATATGATATAATTTGATGTATATTTGATGTATATTAAATTTGGGATTAATTGGATTTGATCTTCATTATTTACGCTTAGACAATTATCATTTATTTAAATTTCTGCATTTATCTGCTTAATGTGTTCATGAGATTGTGTGCTTGCCTTTATTTCACTTACTTCTATGCATGCAAACTTAGATATAGGTTATTCTTGCATGTGTATGTTGTGTAGACTTGGTTATATTATTACGCGAATCCGTTCATTACAAGTGGCATAAGTAAGGGACCATTCCGAACCCAACGGTTTGAGGTCTTCCCTGGCGAGGGGTGAGTGCGGCCTTAAATCATTTCCAAGTTCACACTGGGTGGCGACTCCATTTTATTTCTCCGGTCTAGTCCCCCGCGGGCTACTCCGTATTCCCGACCGGGCCGCGAGCCTGGGACAACGTCGCCGATTTCTATGTCCTACACATTTGAATATATTTCGACTCACAGCTTTGGCACGATCTCGCCTACGTATATTCATTAGGTAGACAACTCATTGTCAATCACACTCACTGTGACTTCTGATTTTGGCCTTGTTCATTTCTCGTTGTGACAGCTTTGGCACATTCACAATGAGGCGTATCAAGACTTCACTTGCCAATGACAAACTCAAGCTACCGATGTAGTCCTGACAGCTTTGGCACATTCAGGATTTCTACTTTCACTTGAATTTGTCTAGTTACAATTATACATCCGGCATGGATAAAATTCTATCAACTACACACTCATTGCTTTGGTACTTTCTCGGATGCAGCCATAGAAAGATACCCATAAACCGTATTGACAAGACGGACACAGAAAAATACATCCAATACACGTTACTTTACAGCCTTATTTAAGCGGGGATATTCCTCAAGGAAGCATTGTTTTACATCATATACATAATTTTAATCTAGATCATTTTCTAAACAATTCAATTCTACCTTTAGAAAACATAACTTAACTTAACTATTAAATTTTCGTTACGTTTCCCGTTAGCGTAGAACCGAAAATTCAAGAAACATATAGATTACGTGCATGTGCAAATATCAAAATTGGATTATATATCATATATCAAGCATGACAAATGTAATGGATGAAGGATCAGACCCACTTTGATATCATTTTTGTTGAGGTTTTGGGCAAAGGACGGGGCGGAAGCGTTGTTCGGGCGAAATCATAATTTCAAAAGTTTTTAAATTACCGAATAAATTATTCAATATCCAATATGAATAATTTATTCATATTTCACCTAAACATATTTATTCGAAACTTTTACGAAAATGTTTTTCCGTAAAATGGCATAAAATACTTTTTTGACCGAACCGACCACCTAATACACATGACAGCTGCCCAGGTCAGCCCCAATAGTATTAGGGCAGTTCATGGGCTACCCGAACAGTGACCAATTCACTGTTTGCAAAACCGTCACCCGGTTGGCTCAAAAGTCACCCAATAATGCCGTTTTCACTTATTTCAACTCCGAAACAATTTCCGGCAATTGGCCCAACACCCAAAACACATCCAATACATTCATATGACATATTGTTCATCACCAAATACACAATATTTCCAGATCTGATCCAGAAGCAAAATATATCAATTTTCATGCTTAAAATCCAATTTTCCAACATTAATCTAATTAATCTTAAAACCAACCAAAGTCACCACGAATGACCCAGCCAAGAAAAATTCTAGGCATTACAAGAGTGGTCATAATACTCTAGAATGGAAACATATCATCAAATGATCAAATTGAATAAATATTAGAATAATATTATTCAAATCAACTTCACACATGCACCATGCCTTCAATTCCATCCTCCAAATCAAAAACCCCAAATTCTAAGAAAAATAAGAAACCCTAGAATCCATCTAGATCATCAAGAAACAAGAAACATGCTTTCTAAGCTTAGGGATATAAAGAATTACCTTTAATTGTCCTAATTACTTAAGCTTTTTCCTTGATTTTCTTCATTTTCCTTCTTGAATCATCAAATAGAATTTGAGAGGTATTGGGAAGACTCATTTTCGGCCATGGATGAGCTTGAATGAAAAAGAAAACAAAATTTCCTAATTTAAACAAGCATTGCCGACTCATAGGGGTACAAAAGTCATTTTTCAAATTTAATTTCATTAAATTAAGATTAAACTTTATGTTAACAAATCAAATTTGCACACCCAAAGTTTAATTAAAACATGCCACATGTATCAATAATAATTAAACATATTACATAATATTTATATAATATGTATGTTATTTAATTATTCAAATATTTAACATTTGAATATCTAAATAATTAATTAATATATAATTATTATATATGTATTTTTATTTGCATTAAATAAAAAATACATATATTAATGGCATGTGTCAAAATCTCATTTTACAATTAATTAATGTGTATCTAATCAAATTATGTATCAAATACAAATACATAATAATTACGATTGACCAAAAACCCCTATGCATGTGTTTTCGTTTAACCGTTTAAACGATTCCAATTAAATCATTTAATCCGGTGAAGTATTATGAATAATCTATATTATTCATAATGCGTTGCCCAATTTCTCAACGAGTACACTTCATATTGTGGGACTCTCTAAGTTTAGGTTTATCCGTCACGAAATCCAATTTCGTGTCCATAATTCACCCACTCATGAATTATGACGACCACAGATAATCTCGCTAAACTATGCAAGTCGAGGTCATTGCATATGTATAATCCCTTCGTCACAGGTTACCCATATTATACCTGTGATATAGATAAGAACGTCAAATTCTTATGGTATAATATAGTCGACTTTCAAATTTACGATCTCTAAATCACACTCAGAACTCGCTTCCGAAGTTATACCACGGCCATGGATTTACTAGATCGCAAACATGTGTAGGATAACAATGCCCTGTAAACAGAACTGACGGATTCTATCTTGATACGCACTGGATATCATGAGCATCACTCCACACCCAACGAACAGGCGGAGGTCTGATCTAAATAGATCAATGATGTGACTGCCATCAAAGTGTGGAGGATAACTCATATATCCAATGTGGTATCTCAAGTCGAAGGACCACTATGCTCACTAAACTCGAGAAGATTCCTATTGACATTGGTGTACCATCTATTAGGAAATCTTCAGTGAGTAGTTCAATATTTATAAAATAAACACATACATGTCTATACGAGTCTCTCGAGACTCATGGTTCATTGGGATAAACCATCGGACTAAGTCATGATATACCACATGTACTGGTCTCAGCGGATTTTACTAACCGACCCGTGTTAGTAAATCTTGACCATGAACTTTATTTAAGGATATACAACTTATAGTGACGCTTCCCAATGTCAATTACAAACTACGTTGTAACTGCGAACTACATTGTAAATCCTAGGGTCTTTGTCTAATATACACGTATCACTAAATCAGATTTAATTTCAATCTAATCATAATTAGATATCTAATCATAATTAGATCGAATATTTATATAAAATATAAGAGGTGCTACCACTAAATAAGTAATATTATGAAAAATGAATTGTTCGTATTCATGAATCGGATATAAATGATCTGGATTGGTATATAACAGTAGTCAGGATCACTGGATATTATAAATTCTCCCCTCCATTAGCTAGGATTCGTCCTCGAATCTCTGATGCTGAACTTTTTAGGCCGACTTGGTTTGAAGGTATCTGACCTCTGCTACCCTTATATTTCTTTACTTACTTTCAACTATTCTGCTTAAGAACTTGATACTATAACTTATGGGAATCTCTTACCTTGATATACTCTATTTGATTCTTATAGATGAATGCTTAATCTTTGGGAGTTCGTTTTATATATCTAGCCTTCTCGTAGAGGTGTCACTCTTAATGAAAGTTATCTTTCATAAAATTCTATCTATCTCTTGTTTCATACTATATAATATCTCGAAGGGTGTATTAAAAATACTCAATTTCTCGTGATCTGAACTTAATTTCTAATGACTGTATTTTACTTTATCTCCTCATTTTCTTCAAGGGTTTTATACCTCTTTAGATTTCCTAAAAGATCACTTATCTCATTATTGCATACTAAACTTGTAAGGTCTTAAATGAATTTGATACATTCGTGCTAATATGGTCATATCCACGACTGTTCTAATTGAATCATTTATCCTCACTTCTTATATCTTTTGCCATGATCATAATAATTCTTGAATATCACTTGGGGCTTCTGTTACTCTTCACACTTAATGTATCATTACTATACTTTGTACTACAAGCAATAATCTTTGCTTCCTTTGACTTTAAGTATACCTCGAATTCTTCACTTCTTTTTTATAAAAAACTCTTTTTAATGACCTTACCGAGTGTATTTTCAATTCCTTCTTATCTAACGCCCTCACATTTTTAGAGGTGATTATGTTTCCTATCGTTAGGTTTCTTTACGTTTTACCATAATTCTGGAACAAATATATACAAGGACAATCCTTGTCGATAGTAAAAATGATCATATTCAATACATTTCCAGTCCACCTGCTCAACCTGACCTTGGTATTTATTCTCTTAATTTGACTGCTTAACTGTCTATTTCCTTTTCGCTAACTTCCAACTACTTACAGGCTCCGATTTTTAAGTTCTTTTATCTTTACCTTTAAATTCATTGTTAATATAAATCTGGTTATCCACCCTTGGCACCGACTTGTTCTCTTAGCCAGAATGTACTAAGTAAAAATATCTTACTTCAGTTATTCACATAGTCTTATTTTTTCAGGTGTTGCCCTTATCTCAACAATATCTATACACCTATTTTCTTTAGCCATCTCTATGTCATACCTTAATAAATCTGTTCCAAGTCATACTTTGCTTTGTTTCTTAGCGATGTACATTGCATGGGAACTTATGGGTTATACTCACTACCTTTCGTCTGTTTCCTATCTGATATAATTCCAGTCTTATTTCGATAATTAGAAAGTTTGTTGTTCTGTAGTACTACTGAACTTAACCATTAAAATTTTATTTTAGTACTTAACCCTCGACATTTCGACCTCCAAACATTTTACTTGTAGTCTTTTATCTTTTTTCCTGCTCTAATTTATGTCTGCAACTTATGTGGTTTATGTCTTTGTCTCCTTATCCGAAGGATATCTTCTTTTACATTTCCCTAATTATGTTTAATGTTGGTTCTTGTGTATTCCCATCGTTGATTGAATACTACTCTATCTCTTCATTGCTCCATCTAGACAACTTTTTTCCTAAATATTTTACTTAGAGCTATATTTCTCTTCTATTCTGCTTTTGTACGGAGTCTGAAGGTTTTATGTTTCAGACTTCTTCCACTATGTATTTACTTATTCCTGGTAGTATCTTGAGGTGAACATCGGGGTCCATCTTAGCTACTGTTGTATTACGAGGGTTGGGAGGGTGGGGTTTTATCCTAAAACCTTTTCAGTTGTGCTGATCTCACTAGTTACGCGTGCTGTAGTGGGACGTGTTGGTCATCTATAAGTTTAGGACTCCCGTGTATAGATATCTGGTGTTGGTTCTCAAACTAACGTACTTCTGCTACGTACAATCTGAATTTCTTTGTTTCAACTTTACTCATGATCCATTTTCTGACTATTAATCATACTACCTCTTATTGTGAACTTCCTCTAGAGTCATGCTCTTTAAAAACTCTATCATGCTACCTCTGTAATTCTTCCTACTAGTCTCTGTTTCTTAACTGTCTAAAGTCGTTACTCTCTCTTAGAGTTCTACTATACTCCATTTGTTATTTATTCTTACGAAGTTTACTCCATTAATTAGATTTTCTTTTCATCTTAATTCTTTGAACTCCTTACGTTCTTACTTCCCTGGAAACTCCATCAATTTGGATTGCTTAGGACATCTCCATTAAATATTTTGGTTCAGGTGTTATTCTTCAACTAGTTCTTCCATCTCAATACAATGAGACTCTTTATAAGTTATATACTATATTCTTGAGAGTCACTCTCTGGTCTTTTCGCTCTTTTGAGCCTTTACTCCCTTAAGAGCTTCCAATTCAACGATGACTTCTAGATTTGGCTTGACTTACTGTGACTTCAAACTATTCTATCTCATATAGAACATTACCATCTCATGATTCTTATCTATATACAATTGAACTTATTGGTTCGATTATCTAGCCGTCTCGTGATCCGTCTATTCTGCCAAATATGCTTATTTACTCGTTATTCTCCTTACAGGGCTCTAAGTGGAGGGGTGAGTATATGCTTACCATAGAGATATGTGAATACATATTTATGTCATCGACTATTTCATGTCTTAAAATTCCTTCATATTTATCGATCAGCCCAAGGTCTTCATTACTTTCTGTCCTCAAGCTACATTATATATTGTTACTATATACACTGAACTTTGTTATTGCTTATCGTGTCCTTTTTTTATTGTCTCCATATCCTATCTTCTGGGTCTAAGATGTGATTCTGAGGTTAGTAGTGGCTCGTCTTATAAGCTAGTTATGGATCTATACTCTTACTATAGATCACGGCTCTGGTACTCTATCCTACTGTCCGTGCTGGTACTTTTGCTAACTTCTTAGTGTATTCAATTCTCATTGGTCTGCTCTTTTTTAAACCTAAATAGGTTCATACTAATATTGGTCTGATCTATGGGTTCTCACTAGTACTATGAACTTGCTCATCTTGGCTAAGGTCATATTTTTTTTTGTCTAACCTTAGAAGTCCCATTGGCCTCTTCTGGGTAAATCATCAATCCAAATTCACTACTTATGTCTTAGGTTATTGATGTTATGCGAACTGGGCTTCCATACGGTTATCTCTTTCTATGACGGCACAAGCTAGGACAAGTATTTTACGTCTCTGTGGATGTCGATGTTCCTTGTTCTAGTATTCTATGTCTTGGTGGAGTCTATTGCTCATGTAGGATTGGTATGAGATAGACTCCTACAAGACGGCTTCTTCAACCGATATTACTGAGGGGTAAGAATCTTGGTAGCTTAGGGTCGTATCTATGTCGGTTTTCTTGCGGTAAGGTAACTAATCATCTTCGCTTACGACCTTCATTTATTTTCTTGCGGGCCAAGGTTTGGGGATCTATAATCTCTTCATCCTTTTTGGCATCTCTTGTCTATTGGAACTCCCATGTGTAATTCTGATTTCTTGCTTTCTTTATCTTTATGTCTATCCTTCGTTACTCAGGAAACTTACTATCTATATGAAGTATTCAAAGCTATTGGATCTACTTCAAGAAATTTTATGATGAGGGAAAGAGTCTTACTAGGAAGGAAAGAATCTTTCGAGAAGGGGATGAACCCTACTTAGGTCAACTTGACATTTTTTTTTCTCTTTCTCAGGCTTATTCTATTCTCTTTACTACTATAGGTTCTAGTACTTACTTATCTATCTATCTCTATATTTTTACCTCTAATTGCTTTTGGTTGCTCTGAATATCTGTACATCATACTTTTCTCTAAGCTTTTGTTTTCTCTTTTACTTTCTTAAATGAACATTTTCAGAACCCCACTTTCCGTCCTCATAATTTGTCTTGAACTTCTACTAATAAGCCAAGATAATTACAGAAGAATTCTTAACTAGAACAAGGATTATGGTTACTTTTACTATGAAGAGAATTCAAAAAACTTTGAGAATTTTTACTAACCTGTCTATAGGGCTTGAGGACGTACTCGAGGATCAGATACTAGAGAGGTAGTGGCTTGCATACTAGTATCCCGGGCATACTATATATACAAGACCCCAACACTCTACCCACTGCAGTCACTAACTCCCTAAACCATGCTCTGATACCATCTTTATAGCATCCCCCTCCATGAGATGCTACCGGTAGAGAATGGGCCGTCCTTCCCCTTGAGCCTCTGACTCACTGATTATGAACAACACTGATACTCTTTTCTCAAACATAATCTCATATATGGGACCATTGCCCAAATATTTGATATAGAATGTAGAACAGTACACACGATTGAATACTCAACATCATTTCTCTTACAACTTTATACATGAATGCTTATAACACAACTTTACTATACAAAAATCTAGAACTTTACTTTACTTTACTTGAATGAACTCTATCTCGGACTTGACTTGGTGAAACCAATACCCTAGTGACTGCTATTAGTATCCATCCTTTCGAGCTCATCCTCCGAGTAACCTACAAAATAAAGAAATTGGGAGTATGGGGTTAGATCGTTTGAACGACATAAGTGAGTGGACGGTTTTAAACATAAACTGAAATACTTATAAAATGTTCATTTTCTATAATCAAAAACATTTCTGGAAAACCGAACCTTTCTGAAAGCTCTTTAAAATTTCTTTTTCTTTAACTTTTCTGGAAACTTCTTTCTTTCTAAAAATAATTCTTTTTATAAAACTGTTTCTCTCTGAAAAGGTTTCATAAAACTAGTCTTTATGAAAATCACATCTCTGAAAAAATCTTATTTCTGAAAATCTGTCTCTGAAAATTATGTCTTTGAAAATCTGACGCATAGGTGTGTTATGTATCACTATCCCCTTATACGCCTAACTAGTGGTCATGGGGGCGTTACGTATCGCTGTCCTCCAAGCCACTGAACTAGAGCCAGGAGTGCTGATCCATGCTACTACCTAACCCTGAAACTAGGGTGTAGGAGCGTTACGTATCACTGTCCCCTAGCCCTGAATCTAGGATCTAGAGGCATCAATCATCTCTAGTCCTGAACTACGTGTGCACATGTTATCTGTAACCATCAATTCCATATCTGAGTCGAGTTGCATACTGAGGTGTGTTTTCCCCCATGCCTCCGAAAATCGTAAAATCATGCTTTTAAAATCATACTTCTTGAAACATTCTTTTTCATGAAATAATTGTAATACAGCCGGCTAACGCCCTATGTGCGTAAAAATAAGTCTTAGCTAAAAATAATATAAATAAAAAATAAACTTAGAAAGAGAGTGTCCACTAACAGATTTGTAGTTCCGCTAACATTACTTCACCTCGCCGAAGGAATTTTAAGTTCCTGCAATGACCTTTAATGGGTAACTTAATTAGAATAAAAATCATGAAATATACTTTGAAACTATTATTGCTATATGATGTTCTATGTTTTTGAAATGATATATTATGTGTATATGGGCTGATACGAGACCTTAAGGATGGCCTTTATCGTTCTGGGATGAAACTGTAATATTATGAAACTTTTTTTGTATCGCATCGCGACGCTAAGTCTGGCACGTCGCGACGCCCATGCAAATAGTTACAGGCAGAAAGCATGCTCTGTTTCGAGTCACGATGCCATATACTAAGAGAATATGTTGGAGATGGACATATAGTCATTCAGAACACACCTTCAGCTGACAATGTAACTGACCCACTCACAAAGCCAATGAGCCAAGAACAAATGAAGTGTCATCTTGAAAAGATGGGCATTGGGTATCATAACTAATGGCTTTAGTGCAAGTGGGAGTTTGTTAGAGTGTATACTCTAAGATCAGTTATGGATGTAATGGTTTAAGGCATAATGTTTATAATACAGTTTATATTTAATTAATTAAAAGCTTTTGTTAACTGCACATTATTACATCCATATTTTATGTGTATGTCCCTAAATATTTCGTCAGACGAATATCATTAATCCAAAAGACGTTTGCGATTATAAGAGTCAGTGATATTTATATATGTCTTAAATTAAGTTATTGGTAAAATGTGATTGTTATACATGACAATGATATATCACTTGACCAAAATTGCTATGTGTCTCCTATATTGACATATGATGTTAATAGAATGGATGATTAGTCTCATATCATAAGGACACATACAATAGATGTTTCATTGGTAGAATGAAATATCGAACACGGCCACGGAAACGTAAGATCACCTGGTAATATTATCTAAGGTCATTGATCTTCGTAATAATACATTAATGTCATCATATCCTCTGACCTGAGATCATTTGATGACATGTGCGATGGTACTCTAGGTTCACTAGTATATCCTCATTCGACTATCCACGTCATTTGAATAAATATTAGATGGCCTTGAGCGATTGGCGTACGAAGTCACGTATGCTTCAAGATGGGATCTGATAACTTTGATAATAAAAGTTAGAGTTGTTTCAAGGAAATTAAAAGTTGTCAATAAAAGTCTTTGGCCAAAGCAATCAATATCTTAGAGATATCAAATCCATAAGATAATGGTTAACGATATATCGAGTGTAAGGATTTGACCTTACCATGATCCCAGACTTGATAAGAAACATAAATATCGGAAGGGATGAGATGACATGCTCAAAGTGTATTGTAAAAGGTTCATATGTTTACCCACTTCATTCATTGACGGCTTTCTTCTTCTTCTTCTTTGATATTATGAATATTGTAGAAGAGTGTAGAAAAATGAAGAAAATTTGAGATTTTTTCATTTTGACCGCGAAATCACTATTCATCATGATTTTGACTTACATTTTTTATCATCTTCTGTTCCGAATTTGAGAAAATGTTCAACGCGGAAGTTGTAGGAATCGATCTCATATTTCTGATGATATAAAAGTCATAAAAATTGGAGTTCATACGAAAAAGTTACGCCCCAAATACCATGGGTTGTCTAAAGGGGAACATCGTACAATCTCGTCCAGGGACTTTGAGGGATTAGCCGATCATCCCCAAAGTCATCTCATGAGTATATTTGGGTCTCAATATAATTTATTCTATGTGCCTTCATCCCTTTCGTAATAGTATAGTTATATACAGTAGAAAAACCCATGGTCGTTACAAATAATTATTGTGTATTTAATAAAATCAAGTATTTAATCCAAATACACTTTTTTTTTGGAAACGATGGAAACCCCGCCACCAAACCACCCATTCTGGGCCGCGGCGCAGGTAAAACCACCGGTTATCCCAGGCTCTTACAAGAAGTGCACCCCCTGGATTCGAACCCAGAACCTCAAGGTGAGATCCTGGACCCTACACCACCAAGCCACACCCATTGGGGACTTTAATCCAAATACACACTAACTAGTAAATGGCATAATAACCCTATAAGCATGCATTTTTCGTTTAACCATTAAACGATTTATAAATAATCAATCTTATTTATAATAGTTGCCATGATGCTCTACGAGTATATTTCATTAGTGAGACTCTAGATTCAGGCATATCCGTCACGAAATCAAATTTTGTGTCCATAATTTACCCACCCGTAAATTATGACGACCACAGATAGACTCGCTAAATCATACAGGTCGAGGTCACTGCATACGTATAATCATTTCGTCATAGATATCTGGATTATCCCAGAGATATAGATATAAACGTCAAATCTTTATAGGTATAATCTTGTCGACGTGTCTATTAGCAATCTTTTAATAACACTTAGAACTCACTTCTACAGTGTACCACGGGCCCATGGATTTAACAGATTTCTAATACCATAATGGATACCTATGCTCTATACACAGAAGTAACGGATCCTTATCTTGATAAACACATGATGTCCTGGGGATCAGTCCACACCCAACGAACTGTTAGTGTCCTAGACATGCCACGGGATCTCTAAGCGTGCGTGTGTGAAATAATCAAGAAATTTACGGAAAAAACTTACATTGATCGGCTTTGATTTTCAAAACTTCCATGGATGTAGTGAAGCTCTAAGCTTTGAAGATGGATTCCAACTCAAGGGTGAGTATCCCTATCACCTTCAATTGACTCCATAAGTGCTAGCTAGAACAATTTGTGAAGCAAAAAATCCTCCTCTAAGAAGAAGAAGCTCACGTTTTTTGAGAGAAAATGTTGTTGTGAATAGTAACCACTTCACACTTCCAAGTTGACTAAGTAATATATAGTGAGGTTGAGTGTTGGATTTGGTTAGTGTGTTGTAAAAGCAACCCAAGCTTTTCACTCAACAAATCAAATCCAAAAATTTAAGTCTAACCACTTACATCATTAGTCAAACAATTGATGTAAGTGAAATGGGTCCCACCACTTTTAAATTCCGAATTTAAGTCGGCTAACTCAACAAGCAACTTCGCTCGGGCCCGTGTTCGTTTAATTCCGAATAAACGAATTTTCTGTTGCGACATAATTAAATCAAATTTAATTAAATAATAACGCCTAGCAAAATTATTTGAAAGTCGTTTGCGAATTAATTTGGAATTAATTCGTTCACTTGAATTAAAATCTAATTTCAATTCCGCGTTGAAATCTAATTTCAATTAATATATCCAATATATTATTTTAGCCCAAATAAATAAATTAAATAGTAAAATCCAATTTTAAATATTAATTTATTTTGCCAATTAATTCTAAATTAATCGCGTTCTCTCTTCTTTACGAATTAATCCTAGATTAATTTTCTCTCTTTCATAATTAATCCCAGATTAATTCTGTTCGAGTCAAATGTCATCGGTGAATCTTTGGGATGCGACCCAATAGATCCCTGGATATGTTGGCAGGTCATCATACTATCTGAATACTTGCGTACCCGGTACCACGTTCTTACTGATTTACAAGACATGGTTGGCTTCTAGCAAAACACCATGCCTACCCAATTCTCCAGAAATATTCTTCTACGGAATATATAATCTATATCAGGCGTAGTATACATAGTATTGCATATTACTATCCAGTATCAGATGTCACATGCTTGGCCTAGGGCTGGAGTTGTGACTGCCCCGTACGAAACATATATCGGATCACAAGCAACTAGTCTCTTTAATCGGAAAGTCATGACCTAGTCATACTTCCCCGATGGTTGCAACACTTTAGAGTACCAGTTCTGTATCCATGCGTGATCATCATCTCCATATGATTGAAGTGATACTTCCATCTTGACATCACACCCAATACACTACGATTCTCAGTATACCCAAAAGAGGCGTACACAGAACCTGTTAAAGCCCCGGACGACCAAAACCAAAGTATACTGATTGTCACAAGTATTAGCACTGCAAGTCTCAGGTTAAGACCAAATACACCTACCATGATTCGGACTCCCATAGACACATAGTCATACTACCAATGGGTCTATCCAGAGTGAAGCTGTTTACTTACCATCAGTAAACATAACCTCCTATTACACTTGCATGAGTGTCAAATACCCAAATATTTGAGAATTATATCGTTAAGCTTCCATAACGCGCACAAGTGTAATACTAGCATATTCCGTATTATCGATATCCAGTCTGGATAATACTATGACTAGGGATATTTAATGATTAAACCTTCATGGATTAATATTGTCTCATATCTTATTAATCCGGTACTAATCATATGGACTTTTATCATTTATATATCCAGGTAATTCAATTACAAATGATAAAAGAGCAATTTCCTTTGTCACATAGTTAACATTGTACAAGAACACCATGTTCTTTACAAAATAGTGATGCTATGGGTCATAATTGTCCAACAATCTCCCATATGGCCTATAGCCAATCGCTCAAGTGTCTAACACCTGAACTATGTACGGGTCGCTCAAAATTTTACTGAGAAACGGCCTTCGTCAGCAGATTTGCAATTTTATCATTTGATGCGATTTATTAGATCATCATATTGCCACGATGTATGAACTGACAATCAGAAGAAATAGTCAAAGATAGTACATACTTTGGATCGTTGATGAGACCATGATTCCTTAGCCTACGCTGTATCCTAGCTCAGCTGCTAACAGAACTACTCCTAATCCAATTAGGAATTTTATTAGATCCAAAATGCTTCTTTTGCTGCCTCAGCTGCAGTAGTATTCCGCTTTTATTGTTTAATCGGCAACAGTATCTTGCTTGGAAGATTTCCAGCTCACTGCTCCGTTATTCAAACAAAATATGTACCCTTATTGCGACTCAAAGCCGTCTTTTATTGGTTTGGAAACTTGCAGCGGTGAACCCAGTTACCTCAATTTTTCCTTTCCCAATATTCAAAGAAAGCATCCTTAGTTCATCCAAGATACAAAATGATGTTCTTTACATCAATCCAGTGACTATCACCTGGATTGGCTTGATTACGTCTACATATGCTCAAAGCATATGAGACATCAGGTCACGAATATATCAAAATGTACGAGCTCTGGGAGAATAAAGCCTGCTTCTCCCAGGTATTCCATGGAGAATTTTAATGAAAACTAAGTTTTCACCGATTGTAGTATGGGAATGTCATTGCCGAGAAGCAATACATCATCAACTTTTAGGACAATAATTGTCAGTGCGCTCCCACTAACCTTCTTATATACACAAGAATCATCATCATTTTGAATTAAATCATATACCATTATGATCTCATCAAAACGTTGGTTCCAAGAACGCAATGCTTGTTTCAATCCATAAATGGATAGATTTAACTTGCAAACCTTGTTTGCATGTTTTGCCACGACAAAACCGTCAGGATGTTGTATATAAACATCCTCCAACAGGTTTTCGTTAAGGAAAGCGGTTTTGGCATCCATCTATCATATTTCATAAATGAAATATGCAGCAATAGCAAGCATTATCCGAATGGATTTAATCATGGTAACAGGTGAAAGAGTTTCATCGTAATCGACATTATGTCGTTGACGACACCCTTTCTGTACAAGCCTAGTTTTGTACATTTGTACGTTGCCATCCATGTGTGTCTTGCTTGAATACCTATTTAGTACCAATAGGCACAATGCCTTCTGGTACATCAACCAGTGTCCAAACATGGTTGGTATACATGGAATCCATTTCGTACTTCATGGCCTCTTGCCATGATGCGGAGTCGATACCTTGTATCACTTCCTCATACGTAGTTGGTTCATTTTTCCTCAATAAGATTGATATCCATATGAGGTGAGATCAGAAACCCATACCTCCCAGGTTGTTTTCTGACTCTCTCCGACTTACGCAGTTCTTGTGTATTCGAAGATTGTGGTACAGTTTCATCCTTGATGAACTGTTTGTGTTCCGTAATGGATTGGTGCCAGGAACAGTATTACTATGATTTTCATCGAGTTTTACTTTCCTCTTACTAACACTGCATATAGGAATTCCTCTTAGGAAAATCGCATGGAGAGCAACAATTGAGCATTGTTCTCTTGTGAGTTGTATAAGTATTATATTTTGGTTTCTCTAGGATAACCTTCAAATAGGCACTTATCCGATTTGGGTTCTAGTTTGGTACCATCCAAACATTTAACGTGCCTAGCATCCCCAAATCTTCAGGAATGAGAAACCCAGTTTCTTTCTTGTCCATATCTGATATGGGGTTTGTCCAACATATTTTTACGGAACCTTATTCAAAATAAGTATTGCACTGTCTTATGCGTATTCCTAGAAGGAAATTGGTATCTCAGAGCGCTTCATCATTGACCTTACCATGTCTAACAAAGTTCAGTTTCTCCATTCGGATACACCGTCCAATTGAGGTGTTCCAGGAGGAGTCCACTGTGAAAGAATACCATACTCTTTCAAGTAATCTTGAAACTCATATGTTTAAGTATTTTACACTATGGTCCGACCGTAATATTTTTAATACTCTGCCGGTCTGTTTTTATACTTCGTGTCAAAATTCTTTGAATTACTCAAAAGTTTCCGACTCGTGTTTCATAAGATACACATAATCGTAACGCGATGCCACATCCATAAAGGTTAAGAAGTATTCATATCCACTTCTAGCCTATCTAGACATGGGCCCACATACGTCACTATAAACGAGGGCTAACAGATCGGTGGTACGTACACATTTACCATGTAAAAGGTATTTTAGGCACTTTGCCTAATAAACAAGATTCGCATACATCATTTGAGTTAGGATATAATCCGTCCAAGTATCCACTCTTTGAAAGTATGGATATATGAGTTTTCTTAATGTATCCCAGACAACAATGCCACAAATAAGTCTCAACACATTTACTCAATTTGAGCCATTTGTTTGTCATATAATATGTTTGAGATTCATTTATATTCTAAATATAAAGACGGTTATTCACATCTAATGTGTATATCTCAATATCATCTTTAAAAATAAAACACAAAGTGTTCTGGAACATAAAAGGTATACCCGCAACAGGTTGTACTACATATAGAGATAATGTTTCTAGTCAAACTAGGTACATTACAACAGTCACCTAATGTAGGTACATGCCCCAATGGCAGTTCCAAAACTTAGGTTCATACGCCCAAAACAGCGACTCTCGTCCTGTTTCCGACTCGCAGGTCGATCTCATCTGAAGCCAGTCTCTTACTTATCAGCAGATTATACACATCAGTACATATTTATGTACCACATCCAGTATCAAAAATCCAATTCTTAAAACTAATAGTGGGCATGTTTATAACAAACATACCTGAAGCCGGAGCCTTGCCCCGCCTTCACTTCCTTCATGTCTGCCTTGTCCATATGGCAGTCACGCTTACAGTGACCCCGTTTGCCATAATTTAGGCAGACATCTTTTGATATTGTTGGACAAAATGACCCATAGCGTCACTATTTGCACAGATCATTGTGTTGTTGTAGCAAATTAACTATGTGACAAGGAAATTGCACTCTCATCATTTGTGATTAGATCACCATAGATATATAAATGAAGAGAGGTCCCTATGATTAGTACCTGGACTGAGAATGATATGAGACAGTATCAGTCCCCGAAGGTTTAATCATTAAATATCCCTAGCCGTAGTATTATCGAGACTGGACATCGATAATGCGGAATAGGCTAGTATTGCACTTGTGCGCGTTTGTGAGGGCACAACGGCATAGTTCTCATATATATAAGTATTGGATACTTATGCAAGTGCGATAGGAGGTCGTGTTTTCACCGATGGTACGGGAAATAGCTTCGCTCTGGATAGACCCCTCGGAATCCCATTGGTATTATGACTATGTGTCTATGGGAGGCCGAAATCGAGGTAGGTGTGTATAGTCTTAACCTGAGACTTGCATCGCTAATACTTACGATAATCGATAAACTTTGGTCTTGGTGGTAGGGGGCTTTAACCGGTTCTGTGTACACCACTTCTGGGTTTATCAGAGAGTCGTAGTGTATTGGGTGTGATGTCAAGATGGAAGTGTCACTTCAGTCATTTGGAGATGATGTCACGCAGGATACGGTACTAGTGCTCTTGAGTGTTGCGCAACCAATCGGGATATTGTGACCAGGTCATGTATATCCGATTATAGAGACTATGTTACCAGACATCCGACATGTGTTTCGGACGGGGCAGACACTTATCCAGCCCCAGCCCTAGCACGTGATTATCCGATACTGGGCCGATATACACAATACTACGGTATACTACGCTTGATACAGATCTATATATTCCTGTAAGAATATTTCTGGAGAATTGGGTAGGCATGGCGCTTTGCTAGAAGCCAACCTTGTCTTGTAAATCGATATAAACGTAGTACGAGGTACTTACGTGTTCGGACAGTCCGACGATCGTATTTACTGCCAACATATCCGGAGATCTCATGGGTCGCTTCCTGAAGATTCACCGATGACGTATGACTCGCACTTTGATTAATCTGGGATTAATTAGAAGAGAGAGATAGAATTAATCTGGGATTAATTCGATGAGAGAGAAAATTAATCTGGGATCAATTGCGGAGATATTTTATCTGGGATAAAATATTAATTAAAGAGAGAGAACGATTAATTTGGAATTAATCGATAAAATTAATATATTCGATATATTATCGAAATTGGATTTCGACGCGGAATTAAAATTAGATTTTAATTCGGGCGAACGAATTAATTTAGAATTAATTCGTTAGCGACGTGAATAGTGAATTCGCTAGGCGTAATCATTTAATTACGACGCGACGGAAAATTCGTTAATTTGGAATTAGCGGACCCGAGCCCGAGAGTGATTGCGAGCGCGTTCGCATTTCGAATTCGAACGCGGCACGCGAGTCACATCAAGCGTCAAATCAATTGTCACTTTGAGTGATGTGATATGACATGTTTCACTTTATTAAAGTGACATGATGTGAATAAGAAATGTGATTGTTGGAAAGTTGATAGGACTTTTGTATATATATTTTATTCATTTACTTGGTAAATGGAATAAAGATATAAGTATATAATAATCATTTTCTCTCTCTTGGACCATGTAGTACACGGTTTTTGGGCAAATTCTTTGTGCCATTCACGTGACTCACTTTTGGTTTTTGCTTGTTCACGTTTTTGGCCCCAATTGAGACTAGATTCATGTGACACTCTCTGACTTCTTTTGGTCTTCACGGTTTTAGAAAAATGGGAGCCAAAAACTCTTCTCTCTTCTTCACGGTCTTGGACCGTTCTTCTTCTTGTTCTTGTTGCGTTTTCTACCGAAAATGGAGAAGCAAGATAATGATTTTGTGGCAAAAATCAAGTGCTAGCACACCTTGAGCATACATAGGTGATAGGGAAGCATCTTCTTGAGCAAGGAAGCTTGAAGCTTGGAGCTTCAATGGTGGTCTTCAATGGCCGAAAATGGTGGAGATCTACACGCCCAAAACCGAGCAGCCCACTGCATTTGGAAGCCATTGCTGAGCTTGGAGGGAGCTCAAAAATCGCACCTTGTTCTTCAAACATCAAAACCGAAATTCAATGTGAGTTGATTCCGCCACCTCCTTTGATGTGTTCATATGTGATTTTATGCATTGTTTGTGATCTTGTGGACTTGATTAAACTCCAACATTGGTATCAGAGCCATTGATGCATGAAATCCGAAATTAGGGTTCTTGGCAAATTTGGGGCTTTTTGATTTTGGCTTGATTCTGACAAATTGATTGTTTCAATAATGCTTATATATGATCTAATTTGAGATATATGTAATCAATTTGACAAAAAAAAATCATTTGGATTGATTTTCCCCAATTTGCAAATTTTGGTCAAAACTTTAATTTGGGTAAACTCGATTTAGGCATGATTTGGTTGAATTGTTTGATGCATTATGCTTGAATGAGGTTGAATTGAAGTTGTGCATGATCAATTTCAAGAAAATTGGATTAGATCAATTTTCCCCAATTCTTAGGTTGAATTTGAAACTTGAAATTGGGCAAAATGTGTTTAAGCATGTTTTAATTGCATTGGATGTTTAAGTATGCTTAGAACATGTTTAATTGAGATTGTGTGTGGTCATTTCATGAAATTGGATTGGATTCATTTTTCCCCAAATTGGAGGCTTGGCCGAAAATTGGAAGAACCTAATGTCTTGGTAATTTTGTTTTGTTTGATCATTGGATGACTTAAAACAATTGGTTAATGTTGTTTTGAAGTTCAATTGGATTGAATTTTGATTTGGAACATTTTTCCCTTTTAAAGTGGCTTGGCCGATTTTAAGAACATGAAATTCATTGTGATTTTGTTGTTTTAATTCATTGGATGAATTGAATTGATTTGGGAAATTAAGATTGTGGACTCAATTGGATTGAAACCGAATCGAATTGAAAAAACCCCTAATTGCCGAGACTTGAAAGCATGTTAATTGGGTTTGATTTTAATTGAATTGTGTTGGACACTATTTGGTTGTTAAAGTGCATGATTAATTAGGCTAATTGATATTTTAGAAATGTTAATTGGGTAATTGATTGTGTATTACACTTAGGTTAATTAATTGTGAAATTTGGAATTTTATAAGTTAATTAATTTGGGCTTGATTTTGGAAATTGGGCTTGTTAGGTTGTAATTGGGCTTTTGGGCTTTGTTGTAACAAAGTTGGGTTTAGGCAAAATTGGTTGGATCCAATTAGGCCCAAAACCGAATCCAAAAGGTCCAATTATGATTTAATGCACCTTAATTATTTAATTGGGCCTAATGGGCAAAATTTAAAGGCTTATGGGGTAACTCCCGGATTGGATTTTGGTTGTTCGGTTTGACCCGAGTTGACCAAAAGTCCACGCCTGTAGAAATTAATTAAAAGCCCATTGGACTTTAATTAAATAAAACATTAGATGTTAATCGGGCTTTGAGACCCGTTGCGATTAAATTTGGAATTTAAGTCGTAAAGGTTCGTTAATAAAAGTGTAATATTTAATTTAGAATTAAATAATGAATTAGAATTAAATACGTATTAAATTGGATTTAATTATGTAATTTAATTTAATTCGTAGAAATTGTACTTTGAGTACGTGTTTGCAATACGAGTTTGACTCGAACAAAAATCAAATCTTTGTTTGAACATTGGATGATCACTAATAATCAAGATTAATTAATTTGATTGATTGATTGATAACATGCTTGTATGAATACATGGTTGTGATGTTTGAATAATGTATATCGGATGGATATTAGTCGGGTTGGGCGATTTTGGAAATTGTAATAAATTTGATTTATTAAATTGGACCTGCGTGTCCAGCCTTATCTCCTATTTCTTTGTATTCTCTTCTCACCTATTCCCCTCCATGTAAAAGAGGTTTCTTTAGAAGTGTAGTGTAACGGGTAGAAGTAATACAAGTGCTAGCGGAGAGAGAAAGTGAGAGATTTGATCTAGGATCAATGTAAAATATCCATCCGCATATCATTATTATTTTATTTCATACTCGCTTTATTATGTGTTTAGAATGCATGCTTAAGGGTGTATGATGATGAGACCTTAACAAAGATAATTAAATTGGTAGCCAGTTTGCACGCGAAAAACCCTCGTTTTATATTAAGCAAATATCCTTCCATTGAATGATTCTTGTTCAAGATCCGAAGTTGGCATTGGTTTTTATTGACCAAAGTCAAGACCTTTGTCAATCAAGGATGTACTTGAATCATGAGAGTTTTGTTGCATATCGGTGTCTTGTCCAAATCGTGATTTTTATTGGCCAAAGTCAGGTCACTTTTTGTCCAATGACATTGATTACAAAACTTTCCTCGTCAATGGGTCCAGCTTAACTGGAATCATTAGGTTTGTTTTTGGCCAAAGCCAAGGCCTAGATGATTCAGAGGATAGGGTTAGGAAAATGTATTGGATACATTGACATTATACATATGTTTCGGACTTGGATGTCCACCTAACCGGATCTAGGAATTGGATGAGATCCAATTGATCTGTGAGATCTACCTAGTTAAATAGCATACAGCTTTTTATTGGCCAAAGTCAGGGTTGTGTGTTATTTAATAGGATCCTAGCCCACTAGGAAACACGGTTTCCCGAGTACTCCACAGAGGGTTAGAGACTCGACGAAAAATAGTGGGAGGCAAGTATTGAATTTGCAACATTCGTTCGAATACTCGCTAAACACGCTCATTTTATTTTATTTCGTCATTAAATTAAATATTAGTTAGACTAATATTTAAATTGTTGTTTTAATGAACAGTTGGACTGTATTATACTTGATTATATATAATTGGATTATATTAATCATATATTTGAATTAATTAATTTCAGTTTACAGTTGATTTTATAATTGGATTATAGTAATCAATGTAATTGAGGTTAATTAATTTGGATTATATTTGATTATATAGTTGGACTATTATAATCATTATAATATATATAGTACCACTAATCGTTGATTAAATAGTTGGACTATTGTAATCAAGATAAGAAATTGAAAATTGGATATTTAAAATATAATCTGGGATTAAAAATATTTTAAATGATTTAATTTTCAAATTGGGAATAAATAATAGGTTACTTTATTTGATAAAATAACTTATTATACGTTACGCCCAAAATTAAGCAAATAGTAGAGCATAAAATCTTTGGAAGATTTATGTGATGATGACTTTAATGCTTAATTAATATACTTATAATAAATCTATCTTTAGATTTAAAAGTATTAAAATTGCAATTAATAATTCTTGGAGAATTAATTGACTATTCTAGTGGAGAAAAGTCAAAGTTTGCAATTGGGCATGTAGCACAAGGTGCACATCGTTTCGATATTCCGAAACCCAAGGCTTGGCCAAAGGTTTGTGAAATATTGAAAAAGGATAATTGACATATCCCAAAGTGACTACCATTTGGATATGGAAAACACGAAGGAATTAAAGAAAGGGCGAGGCTCTAACTTTAAAAATGTTTGTCTTAGTTATGTTCACAGCTAGTATTGAAATTAGATTTTAAATACTTAGTGTTGTACATAAAATATATGTATTGATATTCAGAATCTGCTTTGAGCAGGATACTGACTTCAAGCTGAGATTCCTCTGCGAATCGGAAACGGGACGAAAGTCGCTGTTTCGACCGTAGATACCTAAGTTTAGGAACTAACCTGGGGTATGTACTTAAATTAGGACTGTTATAATGTAACTAGTTTGACTAGAGACATTATCTCTTTATCAGTGTTTAATCCGTTGCGGATAAAACCTTTATATTATAGAACACTGAGTGTTTTATTATATAAAGATGATACTGAGATAAATACATTAGATGTAAATAACATAATTTATATTTTGAATATAAATAAAAATCTCAACATATAATTGACAAATAAATAGCTCAAATTGATTTGATCAATAGAGACTTATTTATGGCATTGTTGTCTAGGACACAATTAAACGAGACATGTCAGTTAGACGGTGTGTCCGAACTAAAACCGAATTTTGTTGGACATGATAAGGTTTATCACGAGTCGCTCTGAGCTATCATTTCCTTCAAACAGGATATGTATTAACAGTGCAAAACTTATTTAGAATAAGGTTCCATGTAAATCTGTTTGACAGATATCATATAGGATATGAACAGGAAAGAAACGAGGTTTCTCATTCCTGATAATTTGGGTATGCCAGGCATAAAGTTTGGATGATACCAAACTAAGAACCCAAATTGGATTAGTGCCAATATAGGTTATCCTAAGGGAAACCATAAGTATAGTACTTATAAATCTCACATGAGAACAATGTGATTGTTGCTCACCATGCGGTTTTCCTGAGAGGAATACCGATATGCAGTGGTCAGTGGGAGGATAGTGATACTCGATGAAAATCGGAGTAATACTATTCAAGCACGAAGTCCTTAATGGAACACAAATAGTTCATCAATGATGAATCTATACCATTAATCTTCAAATACACAAGAAACCGCGTAGATCAGAGAGTCAGAAAACAACCTGGGGTATGGGTTTCTGATCTCACCTCATAAAGATCTTAATCTTTTAAGGTACACCAACTGATTATGTATGAGGTAGTGATACAAGGTATCGACTCCCTATTATGGCAAAGTGCCATGAATCGAAAATGGATTCCATGTTTAACAACTATTTTGGATACTAGTTGTTGTACCACGAGGCATTGTGCCTATGGTACATTAAACGTCTTCAAGGAAGACATACATGGTAGGCAACATACCAACGTACAAAGCTGGGTTTGACGGAAAGGTATCGTTATCAACATTGTGTTAATAACGGTTCAACCTTTTACCTGTTGCCATGGTAAATCCATTTTGAAGATGCTTGTTGATAACTGTATATTTCATTTGTGAAATATGTCAGTTATAAATCAAAATCGCTTTCCTGAAAAGGAAACCTTTTGGAGAATGTTTACAACATTCTGACGATTTTGTATAACCGACAAACAAGGTTTGCGGATTATTCAATCCATGTTTGGATTGAAGCAAGCATAGGGTTCTTGGAACTGACGTTTTGAAATAATCATAATAGTTTATGATTTGACTCAAAACGAAATAATTCTTGTGTATATAAGGAGGCTAGTGGGAGAGGGCACTGACAATGAAATTCCCATAAAACAATCGGTGAAAGCTTGGCTTTCATAGAAATTCTCCGTAGAATTCTGGGGAGTAACAACCTTTATTCAAGGAATAAAGATCTACTGGGCTAGATTTGGAGTTGGTAACACTCTCTGAGAAATTGTACATTTAAAATGTACTTGTATTGGTGTCTCATACGCTTCGGGCATATGGAGTCACAATCGGGTCAATCCAAGTGATAGTCACTGGATTGAAGATTAAGAACATCTGTTAGTATCTGAGAGAACTAAAGATGCTGTCTTAAACTATGGAGATGGAGAACTTGAAGTGACTGGGATCACTGCTGCAAGTTTCCAAACCGGTAAATACTGCGGTACTATAAAGATTGAACACTGGGACAGTAAGCTGGAAATCTTCCGAGCAAGATAACTGTTGCCGAATTAACAACAAATGCGGATTATTGCTGCAGCTGAGGCAGCAATAGAAGCCATTTGGATCGATAATAAATCTAATTAGATTAGATATAGTTCTGTTAGCAGCTGAGCTAGGCGTCAGCACAGGCTAAAGAATTAAAGGTCTCATCGACGATCCAGATATATACTTCTATATCATCTGATTCGTTCGGATCATACATCGTGGCGATGTGATGATCGTGTAAATCGCGTCAGACGATAATTAAGCAAATCCGCTGACGAAAACCTTTCCTCAGCAATTTGAGCGAACCGTACATAGTTCAGGTGTGGGACACTTGAGTGACTGGCTATGTGCCAAGTGGGAGATTGTTGGACAAAATGACCCATAGCGTCACTATTTGCACAGATCATTGTGTTGTTGTAGCAAATTAACTATGTGACAAGGAAATTGCACTCTCATCATTTGTGATTAGATCACCATAGATATATAAATGAAGAGAGGTCCCTATGATTAGTACCTGGACTGAGAATGATATGAGACAGTATCAGTCCCCGAAGGTTTAATCAAATATCCCTCCCTAGTAGTATTATCGAGACTGGACATCGATAATGCGGAATAGGCTAGTATTGCACTTGTGCGCGTTTGTGAGGGCACAACGGCATAGTTCTCATATATATAAGTATTGGATACTTATGCAAGTGCGATAGGAGGTCGTGTTTCACCGATGGTACGGGAAACAGCTTCGCTCTGGATAGACCCCTCGGAATCCCATTGGTATTATGACTATGTGTCTATGGGAGGCCGAAATCGAGGTAGGTGTGTATAGTCTTAACCTGAGACTTGCATCGCTAATACTTACGATAATCGATAAACTTTGGTCTTGGTGGTAGGGGGCTTTAACCGGTTCTGTGTACACCACTTCTGGGTTTATCAGAGAGTCGTAGTGTATTGGGTGTGATGTCAAGATGGAAGTGTCACTTCAGTCATTTGGAGATGATGTCACGCAGGATACGGTACTAGTGCTCTTGAGTGTTGCGCAACCAATCGGGATATTGTGACCAGGTCATGTATATCCGATTATAGAGACTATGTTACCAGACATCCGACATGTGTTTCGGACGGGGCAGACACTTATCCAGCCCCAGCCCTAGCACGTGATTATCCGATACTGGGCCGATATACACAATACTACGGTATACTACGCTTGATACAGATCTATATATTCCTGTAAGAATATTTCTGGAGAATTGGGTAGGCATGGCGCTTTGCTAGAAGCCAACCTTGTCTTGTAAATCGATATAAACGTAGTACGAGGTACTTACGTGTTCGGACAGTCCGACGATCGTATTTACTGCCAACATATCCGGAGATCTCATGGGTCGCTTCCTGAAGATTCACCGATGACGTATGACTCGCACTTTGATTAATCTGGGATTAATTAGAAGAGAGAGATAGAATTAATCTGGGATTAATTCGATGAGAGAGAAAATTAATCTGGGATCAATTGCGGAGATATTTTATCTGGGATAAAATATTAATTAAAGAGAGAGAACGATTAATTTGGAATTAATCGATAAAATTAATATATTCGATATATTAATCGAAATTGGATTTCGACGCGGAATTAAAATTAGATTTTAATTCGGGCGAACGAATTAATTTAGAATTAATTCGTCAGCGACGTGAATAGTGAATTCGCTAGGCGTAATCATTTAATTACGACGCGACGGAAAATTCGTTAATTTGGAATTAGCGGACCCGAGCCCGAGAGTGATTGCGAGCGCGTTCGCATTTCGAATTCGAACGCGGCACGCGAGTCACATCAAGCGTCAAATCAATTGTCACTTTGAGTGATGTGATATGACATGTTGTCACTTTATTAAAGTGACATGATGTGAATAAAGAAAGTGTGATTGTTGGAAAGTTGATAGGACTTTTGTATATATATTTTATTCATTTACTTGGTAAATGGAATAAAGATATAAGTATATAATAATCATTTTCTCTCTCTTGGACCATGTGTAGTACACGGTTTTGGGCAAATCTTTGTGCCATTCACGTGACTCACTTATTTGGTTTTTGCTTGTTCACGTTTTTGGCCCACAATTGAGACTAGATTCATGTGACACTCTCTGACTTCTTTTGGTCTTCACGGTTTTAGAAAAATGGAGCCAAAAACTCTTTCTCTTCTTCACGGTCTTGGACCGTTCTTCTTCTTGTTCTTGTTGCGTTTTCTGCCGAAAATGGAGAAGCAAGATAATGATTTTGTGGCAAAAATCAAGTGCTAGCACACCTTGAGCATACATAGGTGATAGGGAAGCATCTTCTTGAGCAAGGAAGCTTGAAGCTTGGAGCTTCAATGGTGGTCTTCAATGGCCGAAAATGGTGGAGATCTACACGCCCAAAACCGAGCAGTCCACTGCATTTGGAAGCCATTGCTGAGCTTGGAGGGAGCTCAAAAATCGCACCTTGTTCTTCAAACATCAAAACCGAAATTCAATGTGAGTTGATTCCGCCACCTCCTTTGATGTGTTCATATGTGATTTTTATGCATTGTTTGTGATCTTGTGGACTTGATTAAACTCCAACAGATATGTCTTTTGTCTTCCCAGAAGACTGTGACGATTTAGCCTTGCCCTTTTTTTTCACAACCCAGAAGCCTTCGGCCAAGCCTTGGCCTTCTGGCATATCGAAGTAAGATGCACCTTGTGCTTCTTTGCCTTTTAGAAACTCTGGCTTTGTCTCCTTGAGTATAGCCATTAACTCTCCAAGAGTTTTCCTCTTGGTTAAAGATGAACCCGCCCCAGCATTCGGGTAGAGACTGTAAGATCAAATCTATAAAAGTCTCGGACTCGTAGGTAATGCCCAGCTAACCTAGCTATTCGACGTCAGCAATCATCTGCGACACCTAGTGCTCGACAGATGTACCCTCTGACATACGCGAGCGAAAGAGCTTCTTTTACAATTCGTACTTCTAACATCTAAGGTTAGATCTATTGAGATCCTTTAATTTCAACATCATGGTATAAGGATCTAATCCTTAGTTCTGACGACAAAATTAAAGAATCATTGCAGCAAGCATAACGGATTGAGCACTAAAGTTATCATCACGATGAGTCTTCCAAAACTCATGCTCGACTATTTGCTCAACTCCAGGCTCAGGCCCTAGATGTTTCTCTATCAGATAGAGTAACTTCTCAGCTTCCAGGACTATCCTGAGATTCATTTCCCAATCTAGAAAATTAAAGCCGTTAAAGATATTTTCACCAAGGATTATGTCCTTTGACGCTTAATCTTTCAAGTTATCTTGATTGCTATAGTCCAACTATCCAATCAACGATTTCGGGTACTATCAAATATAATGATTATTATAGTCCAACTATATAACCAACTATAAATGATCGGTTACACTCAAATGTAATGATTACTATAGTCCAACTATTTAACCAACTACAAATGATGTAGTTTGAATACAGTCCAATTGTTAAATTAAAAACAACAATTGAATATTAGTCCAACTAATATATTTATATTTTTAATGACGAAAAATAAAATGAGCGTGTATTGGCAAGTATTTAAACGAAATTGCAAATTTAATACTTGTCTCCCACTATTTTTCATCGAGCCTCTAACCCTCTGTGGAGTACTCGGAAAACCTAGTTTCCTAGTGGGCTAGGATCCCGTTAAATAACACACAACCTTGACTTTGGCCAACAAGCTGTATGAAACTTAACTAGGTAGATCTCTAAGATCAATTGGATCCCATCCAATTCCTATATCCAGTAGGTGGACCTCCAAGTCTGAAATATATATCCAATATATGTAAATATATCCATATATTTCCTACATTTTTCCTCTAAATCAACTAAGCCTTGGCTTTGGCTCAACAAGCTTAATGATTCTAGTTAAGCGCGACCCATTGACAGTGGGAAAGCTTCGTAATCGAGGTCGATGAACAATAAGTGACCTTGACTTTGGCCAACAAGTCACAACTGCCCAAGACACGCGATATGTAACAAAGCTTACGTGGTTCAAACACATCCGCAATGGACAAAGGTCTTGACTTTGGCCAACAAACCAATGCCAATCTTGGATCTTGAGAGAGAACCAATCAATGGTAGGAAAAACGCTTAATATTGAATGAGGGTTTTTCACGTAAATTGGCAACCAATTTATTATCTTTGATTAGGTCTCATCATACACCCTTAAACATGCATTCTAAAAGCATAATAAGGCGTGAAATAAATAATAATGATATGCGGATGGATATACAATACAATTTATTCCTAGAACAAATCTCTCCATTTTCTCTCTCCCGCTAGCACTAACTTCTACCCAATTACATAACACTAATAAGAAACCTCATTTACATTGAGGGGAATTTGTGAGAATAGAAATACAAAGAGAATAGAGATAATAGGCTGGACATGCAGGTCCAATTTAATAAATTCTAAATTTATTACAATAATTTCCAAAATTGCCCTCACCCTTCTAATATCCATCTGATATACATTATTTATACAATACATCCAAGTATTCACACATAGTATTTTATTCAATCAATCTAATCCAATTAATTAATATTTGAATTAATGACCATCAAATGTTCAAACAACGATTTGATTTGCGCGAGTCCAACTCGTTTAAGAATAAATACTCAAAGTAAGTATTCTTGAATTATATCGAACTACAATTTTAAATCCAATTTAAATTGTATCCAATACTAATTCATGTTTAATTCCAAATTAAATAATTACACTTTAAATAGTGCCTTTAAGGACTTGAATTCCAAATCCAATCCTATTGGGTCTCAAAGGCCCAATTAGTATCAAATACTATTCAATTAAAGTCCAATGGGCTTTCAATTAATTCTTTAGGCTTGGGCTTTGGCCATTATGGATCAAACCCAAGATGCCAAAGCCCAAGTTAGGAATCACCCTATGCCACAAAATCAATTTAGGCCCATTAGGCCCAATTAAATTATTAAAGGCCCAATGTCATACTTTGGACTTTATGGAAATGGTTTTAGGCCCAATTGGATCCAACCCAATTGTCCAAAACCAAACTCGGCCCAACCAAGCCCATTAAGCCCAAATACAATAAATTAAATTAATACATCATTCTAAATTACATATTAATTCAATTAAAGTGCAATTACCATAATTAATTAATTAATCTAATGTTTCCAAAAAATCAATTTAATCCAATTAATCATGCCTAACATTTTAATTTATGTCCAACACAAATGAAAGCACAATCAATCCATTCCAAAATGCTAGGCTCACGGCATTGGCAAGGAATTTGTCATACAATTTGATTTCAATCCAATTAAATCAACATTTATCATACATATCATGTCAACAACACATCCAATATGTCAAATTTCAAAAAATCACCAAGAGCACATCTAGGGTTACATTCGGCAAAGGTATAGATTTTAGGGAAAATTAATTTAATCAATTTTTCACAAATCTAATGATTCAAAAATCCAATTCAACATCATATAAACTCAACCAAACGATCAATTTAGGCAAAATCAAGCTCCAAGCACAAAATCCCCAAATTAAAGTCTAAGAACCCTAGAATCAAATAATGATTAGATCTCGCTCTGCTACCAATGTTAGTATCCTAGACATGCCACGGGATCTCTAAGCATGATTCGTGTGTGAAATAATCAAGAAGTTTGTGGAAAAAAACTTACATTGATCGGCTTTGATTTTCAAAACTTCCATGGATGTAGTGAAGCTCTAAGCTTTGAAGATGGATTCCAACTCAAGGGTGAGTATCCCTATCACCTTCACTTGACTCCTTAAGTGCTAGCTAGAACAATTTGTGAAGCAAAAAATCCTCCTCCAAGAAGAAGAAGCTCACGTTTTTGGAGAGAAAATGGAGAGAAAATGTTGCTGTGAATAGTAACCACTTCACACTTCCAAAGTTGACTAAGTAATATATAGTGAGGTTGAGTGTTGGATTTGGTTACTGTGTTGTAAAAGCAATCCAAGCTTTTCACTCAACAAATCAAATCCAAAAATTTAAGTCTAACCGCTTACATCATTAGTCAAACAAGTGATGTAAGTGAAGTGGGTCCCACCACTTTTAAATTCTGAATTTAAGTCAGCTAACTCAATACGTAACTTCGCTCGGGCCTAGGTTTGTTTAATTCCGAAGAAATGAATTTTTCGTTGCGACATAATTAAATCCAATTTAATTAAATAATAATGCCTAGTAAAATTATTACGAAAGTCGCTTGCGAATTAATTCCAAATTAATTTGTTCGCTTGAATTAAAATCCAATTTTAATTCCGCAATGAAGTCTAATTTCAATTAATATATCCAATATATTAATTTAGCCCAAATAAATAAATTAAATAGTAAAATCCAATTTTAACTAATAAATTTATTTTGCCGATTAATTCTAAATTAATCGCGTTCTCTCTTCTTCACGAATTAATCCCAGATTAATTTTCTCTCTCATAATTAATCACGGATTAATTCAGTTTGAGTCAAATGTCATCGGTGAATCTTTGGGATGCGACCCAAGAGATCCATGGATATGTTGGCAGTAAATTCGGTCATCAGACTATCCGAATATATGCATACCCGAGTACCACGTTCTTACCGATTTACAAGACATGGTTGGCTTCTAACAAAGCACCGTGCCTACCCAATTCTCTAGAACTATTCTTCTACGGAATATATAATCTATATCAGACGTAGTATACATAGTATTGCGTATTACTATCCAGTATTGGATGTCACATGTTTGGCCTAGGGCCGGAGTTGTGTCTGCCCCGTACGAAGCATATATCGGATCACAAGCAACTAGTCTATTTAATCGGAAAGTCATGACCTAGTCATACTTCCCCGATGGTTGCAACACTTTAGAGTACCAGTTTTGTATCCCTGCGTGATCATCATCTCCATATGACTGAAGTGATACTTCCATCTTGACATCACACCCAATATACTACGATTCTCAGTATACCCAAAAGAGGCGTACACAGAACCTGTTAAACCGTCGGACGACCAAAACCAAAGTATACTGATTGTTGCAAGTATTAGTGATGCAAGTCTCAGGTTAAGACCAAATACACCTACCCTGATTCAGACTCACATAGACACATAGTCATACTACCAATGGGATTTCGAGGGGTCTATCCAGAGCGAAGCTGTTTCCGTACCATCAGTAAATAGAACCTCCTAATACACTTGCATGAGTATCTGACCGGCGTAAACACACACGTATAACTCAAGCGCACGTATCGTTCAAGTAGTATAAAAATATCGATCCCACGAGGACTTAATTTCAACTGTTGTTATTAATTATTGATACTATTTATTTACAGGTATCTAATTATAGGGAGAAGAGAATTGATTGCTTTTGTTGGTTGAATGTGGATTTGATAAATAAAATACTTAAAGACACAAAAGAAAATACTATGGAAAATAACAAAAGACTCATAGATCTAGGGTTTTGATTCCACACAATATTATTATAAAGATGAATTGATTCTCTTATATATGTTTAATAAATCAGTTTGCTAACCTGGAACACGAAATTATGCAAAAGCCTCTGTCGATGGTCAGACGCAAATACCCAGTATAACCCAATTGAACCATATGTCTATGTCAACCAAATTACCTGGATTCATTAAGATCAAGTTCCAATTGTGGCTACCCCTGCCCGACAGGTATATGTCTGTCTTGTAAAAAAATCTATTAAAGGGTTATCTATCCTCAAGGAAGATCGTGGGCTATTGAATCTAAGGCTGAAACCTAAATTCCCTATGTCTAGTTCATTTTAAGTTTACCACATCAATCTTATTTGTGATCAGACAACAAGAAGCATTAAGCTTAAGACTCAATAAACAAACTAAAGAATTACCCATAAAAAGAAAATCAATTATTAAGTGTGAATATTGTGTTTCATCACTTCCCTAGAATAAAATAAAATGCTGGGGATAGAGGATCCACTTTTAGAAATCTCAAACTATAATAATATGGAAATTGCCAGTATTATCCCATTAAGTTGAGCCAGCCATAAAGGCGGTGTTATTATTTATCCATAAACCATCCATATAGGCGTTAATTATCTGTCACCTAAAGACCAGCCATATAGGCGGTGTCACATTATGTTACATAATTAAAACCAGCCATTAAGGCGGAATCAACTTTTAATTCATATTATATTATAATTGGAGTGAGATTAATCTACCTTTACTATTTTTAATTTAGAAATCTCCATTATTTTAATAAATTAATATACGTGATATTTACTAACTTTTAATTCATATTATATTATAATTGGAGTGAGATTAATCTACCTTTACTATTTTTAATTTAGAAATCTCCCTTATTATAATATATAAATCTACGTGATATTTACCAACCAGCCATATAGGCGGTATCCTAATTAAGTCAAATTAATAATTAATTACCAACCGACCAACCATGCGGTATCTTCATTAAGTCAGGTTAAAACCAATTTATAAATAATTACCAACCGACCAATATAGCGTTATCCTTATTAAGTCAGGTTTAAATAATTTATATATTATAATTAAGGGAGATTAATCTAAATTATAAAAGTAAAAAACTTCACCTTTACCACAGCAGTAAATTAACTACTGAACAAAAAGAAAATAAAATAAAATTTATTACAAAAAGTAAAAGTGCATAATTAAAAATACTAAAAGTAAAAATGCTAAATTTAAATTATAAAAACTTAAACACACAAGATTCAATCCTTAAAGTTCTTACAAAACTTAAGGAAGGCATGATTTGAATTCTGAAATTGAGCTGAATTTATAGACGTCAGTAGGGGGTCCGCGTCGCGACGCGAGTGATTGTCGACGTGGCAGCTTCTGGTTCATCGGCTTCAGATCCTGGATAAGGTGATAAGGTGACACGTGGCAAGGCGGCTGGGAGTTGAATGATTGAGCTGACGTGGCGCTGATGTGGCGACACATGGCGAAAGTAACTGTTGGCACCATATGATTATGACACGTGGCACGCTGTGATTGGTTGATAATGACGTGGTGATGATGTGGCATTTTGACTCGGTCAACTGGTGATATGGACGATGACATGGCAGACACGTGGAATGACACGTGGTGATGACGATTGTCGGCACCGTAGGATGATGACACATGGCACGGGGCACGTTAGCAGATCGGCTGTGATGGTGACACGTGGCACGACGCACGTTAGCAAAGTCAAACTTCTCAGATTCTGACTTGTGGACCCGGCGCACGTTAGCATGGATCGGCGCACGTTAGGCATCGCGATGCGACAAAATTACCAAAATGCCCTTTTGTCCAATTTTCACTGTTTTGCTCCAAATCACCTCCAGAATGTCCTGAAACTTTATTTATCTACAAAATAACACAAAAAACATCAAAATATTCACAAAACTCAAGAAACTATACAAAATATTAGGTTAAATGAGTGGGAAATAGTGATATAATTACCAGTCATCACACCCCCAAACCTAACATTTTGCTAGTCATCGAGCAAAACATAGAATAAAATAAAAAGCTTCACCTTTAAAACTAATTTATAATAATTACCAACCGACCAATATAGCGGTATTCTTATTAAGTCAGGTTTTAAATAATTTATATATTATAATTAAGGGAGATTAATCTAAAGTATAAAAGTAAAAAGCTTCACCTTTACCCCAGCAGTAAATTAACTACTGAACATAAAAGAACAAAAAGAAAATAAAATAAAATTTATTACAAAAAGTAAAAGTGCATAATTAAAAGTAAAAGTGCTTAATTTAAATTATAAAAACTTAAACACACAAGATGCAATCCTTAAAGTTCTTACAAAACTCAAGGAAGGCATGATTTGAATTCTGAAATTGAGCTGAATTTATAGGCGTCAGTAGGGGATCCGCGACGCGAGTGATTATCGACGTGGCAGCTTCTGGTTCGTCGACTTCAGATTCTGGATAAGGTGATAAGGTGACACGTGGCAAGGCGGCTGGGAGCTGAATGATTGAGCTGACTTGGCGATGACGTGGCACTGACGTGGCGAAAGTGACTGTCTGCACCATAGGATTGTGACACGTGGCACGCTGTGATTGGTTGATGATGACGTGGTGATGACATGGCATTTTGACTCGGTCAACCGGTGATGTGGACGATGACGTGGTAGAAACGTGGAGTGACACATGGCGGTACGTGGTGATGACGACTGTCGGCACCGTTGGATGATGACACATGGCACGGCGCACGTTAACAGATCGGTTGTGATGGTGACACGTGGCACGACGCACATTAGCAAAGTCAAACTTCTCAGATTTTGACTTGTGGACCCGACACACGTTAGCATGGATCGGTGCATGTTAGGCGTCGCGACGCGCCAAAATTACCAAAATGCCCTTTTGTCCAATTTTCACTGTTTTGCTCCAAATCACCTCCAGAATGTCCTGAAACTTTATTTATCTACAAAATAACACAAAACACATCAAAATATTCACAAAACTCAAGAAACTATACAAAATATTAGGTTAAATGAGTGGGAAATAGTGATATAATTACCACTCATCAGTATCCAATACCCAAATATATGAGAACTATACCGTTAAGCTTCCATAACGCGCACAAGTGTAATACTAGCATATTTCGCATTATCGATGTCCAGTCTCGATAATACTACGACTAGGGATATTTAATGATTAACCTTCATGGATTAATACTGTCTCATATCTTATTAATCCGGTACTAATCATATGGACTTTTATCATTTATATATCCAGGTAATTCAATTACAAATGATAAAAGAGCAATTTCCTTTGTCACATAGTTAACTTTGTACAAGAACACCATGTTCTTTACAAAATAGTGATGATATGGGTCATAATTGTCCAACACGAACTGGCGGAGGTCTAATCTAAATAGATCGGTGACGTGACTGCCATCAAAGTATGGAGGATACCTCATACATCTACGATGGTATCTCAAGTCGAATGACCACAATGCTCACTAGACCCGGTAACATTCTTATCGACGATGGTGTACCATCTATTAATAATCTTCGGTGAGTCGTTCAATGATTATCCAATATAAACACCTACTGTTGGACAATTATGACCCATAGCGTCACTATTTGTAAAAGACATTGTGGTTTTTGTACAAATTAACTATGTGACAATGGAAATTGTTATTTTATCATTTTATAATTAGATTACTTGAATACATATAAATGATAAAAGTCCTTATGATTAGTTCCGGATTAATAAGATATGAGACAATATCAATCCACAAAGGTTTAATCATTAAATATCCCTAGTCGTTGTATTATCGAGACTGGACATCGATAATGCAGAATAGACTAGTATTACACTTGTGCGTGTTATGGAAGCGTAACAGTATAGTTCTCATATATTTAAGTATTGGATACTTATGCAAGTGTGATAGGAGGTTGTGTTTGCCGATGGTACGGAAACAGCTTCGCTCTGGATAGACCCCTCGGAATCCCATTGGTAGTATGACTTTGTGTCTATGGGAATCCGAATCAGGGTAGGTGTATTTGGTCTTAACCTGAGACTTGCATCGCTAATACTTGTGACAATCAATACGCTTTGGTTTTGGTCGGACGGGGCTTTAACAGGTTCTGTGTACGCCTCTTCTAGGTTTATTGAGAATCGTAGTGTATTGGGTGTGATGTCAAGATGGAAGTATCACTTCAGTCATATGGAGATGATGATCACGTAGGGATACAGAACTAGTACTCTATTATGTTGCAAGTATCGGGATAACATGACAAGGTCATGATTATCCAATTAAAGAGACTAGTTGTTTATGATCTGATATATACTTCGTACGAGGTAGACACTATTCCAGCCCTAGGCCTTACATGTGACATCAGATACTGGATCGCAATACGCAATACTACATATACTACGCCTGACAAAGATTATATATTCCTTAAAAGAATATTTCCGGAGAATTGGGTAGGCACGTTGCTTTGCTAGAAGCCAGCCATGTCTTGTAAATAGGTAAAAACGTGGTATCGGGTAAGCACGTGTTCGGATAGTCCGACGACCAGATTTACTACCAACATATCCAGGGATCTCATTGGTCGCTTCCCGAAGATGCACCGATGACGTTTGACTCGAACATAATTAATCTAGGATTAATTAGAAGAGAGAGAAAATTAATCAAGGATTAATTACGGAAAGAATTTATCTGGGATAAAATTCGATAAGAAGAGAGAGAACGATTAATTTGGAATTAATCGATTTAATAATATATTCGATATATTAAATGAAATTAGATTTCGACGCGAAATTAAAATTGGATTTTAATTTGGGCTCGCGAATTAATTTAGAATTAATTCGCG
This sequence comes from Zanthoxylum bungeanum, assembly GCA_019454045.1. NCBI lineage: Eukaryota > Viridiplantae > Streptophyta > Magnoliopsida > Sapindales > Rutaceae > Zanthoxylum > Zanthoxylum bungeanum. The sequence continues at coordinate 85,577 of SKCR01036285.1, forward strand.
AGTGACGTTCGTAATAATTTTGCAAGGCATTATTATTTAATTAAATTGGATTTAATTATGTCGCGACGTAAAATTCAGTTAATCGGATTAAGCGAACCCGAGCCTGAAGTGTGTTGAGCAAGCCACTTGAATTTTGAATTAAAGTGGGTCCCACCAACTTACATTACTTGTCCATCAAGTGTCAATTTGGTGATGGAAGTGGTTGGAGGCATTAAAAGCTTTTTTTCCCTCCAAAACTTTGCTTAACCTTTTGGTAAAACATATACCAAAATAGTGTTTTGTTTTTTGGATAAGTGGTTATTGTTTTAGAAAACAAAAATTACCAAAAACCAAAAACTCTCTCCTCTATTCTCATATTGCCGTGACCTTCCACTCTTAGAAGAAAATTTTGTTGCAATTTTTTCTTCAAGCTAGCATTTCCAATGAGCAAACAAAGGTGTTAGGGAAACTTTTCCATTGAGTTTGGAATCAAAGTTCAAGGCTTGGAGCTACACCATTCATACATAAGAGGAGCTTGGAGCACTACACAAAGGAGCAAAAGTTTTTGAACTTTCCTACATCCAAGAAACCCATCAAAGTGAGTATATTTTCCGATATCTTACTTTGTGTATTCACATATTTTATGCTTAAATAGATCCTTGGCATGTTCTTAGAGATCCCAACAATGGTATCATGAACCAAATTAAGCATGAAATTGATTAAGGTTCATAAACTTCAATTTGGGTAATTTTGTTTGGAGCATGATTTTGTCAAATTGAGTGTTTGGTTATGTTTGGATTATGATAACTTAGAGTTATGCATGATTAATTTATATAAAAATTGATTAGATAATTTTTCCCTAAATTCCTTATGATGACCGAAACATTGGACCCTTGTAGCTCTTGGTGATTTTTGAATTTTAGACCATAGGATGTGTTTAAAAGCATGATATATTTTGATTTATGATTTAATGGATTGAAATCAAAATGATAAATAAAAATGCCTAATTACCGTGAGCTATGCAAGCATGGAATGACTTGATTTTGTTTCAATTGTGTTGGACATGAAAGCATGATTAATTAATTAAAATTGTGTTTTGGAAATGTCAATTTAACTAATTAATTATGGCTATACACTTTAATTAAATAAATTGTGATATTTGGAATATTGGAATTTAATTAATTAGGCTTTAATTTGGAATTGGGCTAAAATTGTTATATTTGGGCCTTATATGGGCTTGGTTGGGCCAAGTTGGTTTAAGACAATTGGATTGGATCCAAATTGGGCCTAAAACCATTCCATAATATTCAAATATAAGAAATGAGCCTTTTAAAATTTAATTGAGCCTAATGGGCCGAAATTAATTTTATGGCAAATAGAGTGATTCCTTTATTGGGCCTTGGCATTTGGGTTTGACCCGTATTGGCCAAAGCCCATGCCTTATGAATTAATTAAAAGCCCATTGGACTTTAATTAAATTGACATTGGATGTTAATTGGGCCTTTGAGACCCATTAAGATTGGATTTAGAATCTAAGTCTAAAAGGCACATTAATAAAGTGTAATTATTTATTTTGGAATTAAATAAGATTTAGTATGAATACAAATTAAATCGGATTTAAAATTGTAGTTCGATATAATTCAAGAATACACACTTTGAGTACTTATTCTTCAACGAGTTGGACTCGCGCAAATCAAATCGTTGTTTGAACATTTGATGCTCACTTAATTAAAAGATTAATTAATTGGATTAAATTGATTGAATAGCATGCCTTGTGTGAATAAATGGATGTATTGTATGAATAATGTATATCAGATGGATATTAGATGGGTGAGTGCAATTTTGGAAATTGTTGTAATAAATTTAGAATTTATTAAATTGGACATGCGTGTCCAGCCTTTATCTCTTGACTCTTTGTAATTCTCTTCTCACAAATTCCCCTCAATGTTAATAAGGTTTCTTTAGTATATTATGTAATTGGGTAGAAGTTAGAATAGTGCTAGCTGGGGAGAGGAAAGAGAGTGATTTGTTCTAGGAATAATTTGTTAAGTATCCATCCGCATATCATTATTATTTTATTCACGCCTTATTATGCTTTTAGAATGCATGCTTAAGGGTGTATGATGAGACCTAATCAAAGATAATAAATTGGTTGCCAAGTTATGCGAAAACCCCTCAATCAAATATTAAGTGTTTTCCTTCCATTGAATGGTTATTCTCAAGATCCAAGATTGGCATTGGTTTGTTGGCCAAAGTCAAGATCAATGTCCATCGCGGATGTGTTTGAACCATGAAAGCTTTGTTCCATATCGCATGTCTTGGGAAAGTTGTGATTTGTTAGCCAAAGTCAAGGTCACTTCTTGTTCATCGAAATGGATTATGAAGTTTTCCAAAGTCAATGGGTCCCGCTTAACTGGAATCATTAAGCTTGTTGAGCCAAAGCCAAGGCTTAGTTGATTCAGAGGAAAAGGTTAGGAAAATATATTGGATATATTGGCAAATACATTGTATATATGTTTCGGACTTGAAGGTCCACATACCGGATCTAGGAATTGGATGAGATCCAATTGATCTTAGAGATCTACCTAGTTAAATATCATACAGCTTGTTGGCCAAAGTCAAGGTTGTGTGTTATTTAACGGGATCATAGCCCACTAGGAAACTAGGTTTCCCGAGTACTCAACAGAGGGTTAGAGGCTCGCCAAAAAATAGTGGGAGACTAGTATTGAATTTGCAATTTCGTTCAAATACTTGCCAATACGCGCTTTCAAATTATTTCTTCATTTTATGTATTTATTAGTTGGACTAAAATTTTATTATTTTCTTGTAACAGTTGGACTGTACCCAAAAATCGTTAATTGAATAGTTAGACTATTGTAATTAAGATGGCTGGAAAGATCGGGGTTAGAGACATTATCATAGGCGAAAATTCCTTTAATGGTGCGAACTTTCCTGACTGGGATATGAACCTCAAGATTGTCCTAGGGGCTGAGAGAATGCTCTATACGATAGAGACACCTCTCGGGCCTAAGCCCGGAAATGAGCAGTCGCTTGAACTTGAGCTTTGGAAGACTCATAGCGATGACAACTCAACTGCTCAATCTGTCATGCTCGCTGCAATGACCCCTCAATTTCGTCGCCAGAACAAGGGATTAGATCCCTATACTATGATGGTAAAATTGAAGGACCTTCATCGATATAACCTTAGATCGCAAATGTATGAATTGCAGAAGAAGCTCTTTCGCTCTCGAATGTCAGAGAGTACACTGTCGAGCACCATGTGTCGCAGATGATTGCTGACATCGAACAACTGGGTCATCTAGGTATAACCTTTGAGGCTGAGACTTCTATAGATTTGATCTTGCAGTCTATTCCTGACAGCTGGAGCGGGTTCATCATGAACTACAATATGATGAACCAAGACCATACTCTTAGAGAGTTGATGATAATAATGTATGAAGCAGAAAAATAGCTATTGAAAGGCAAAAAGCGCGAGGCGTACTTCGCTTCAACATCTCAGTCTGGCAAGGCTTGGTCAAAGGCTATTGGAGGTGTAAAGAAGAAGTAGAATAAAAAGGGCAATGCCAAATCATCAAAGTCTTCTGAAAATGCTAAGGACAAATCCCAAGATGTCTGCCTACAGTATGGCAAATGGAGTCACTGGAAGCGTGATTTCCGTGAGTACAAGGCGCACATGAAGGAAATCAAAGCGGGCAAGGCACCGGTTTCAGGTATGTTTGTTATAGAAATAAACATGTCTACTTCTAGTTTTAAAATTTGGATTTTTGATTCTGGTTGTGGTACTCATATATGTACTGATATGCAGGATCTACAGATTAGCAGTAGACTGGCCTTATGAGAGATTGACCTCCGAGTTGGAAATGAGACTGGAGTCACTATTTTGGCCGTTGGGACTTATATTTTGGAACTGCCCTCATGACATGTACTAAATCTATCAGACTGTTATTATGTACCTAGTTTGACTAGGAATATTATTTCTGTATCTTTATTAGCCCAATGTGGGTATACTTTTATATTTAGAAACACTGGGTGTTTTACGTATAAAATTGATATTGAGATATGCAGTGCTGATGTGCATAATGGTCTTTATGTTTTGAATATAAATCAATCTCAAACATATAATGTAACAAACAAAAGGCTTAAATTAAGTAACAAAGATGAAACTTATATGTGGCATTGTTGTCTAGGACACATTAACAAGACTCACATATCCACACTTTCGAAGAGTGGGTACTTGGACGGATTTGATCCAAATTCATATGACGTCTGCGAATTTTGTTTATTAGGCAAAATGCCTAAAACACCTTTTAGCGGTAAAGGTACACATGCCACCAAACTGTTAGCCCTCATTCATAGTGACGTATGTAGGCCCATGTCTAGCCAGGCTAGAGGTGGATATGAATACTTCGTAACCTTTACGGATGATGCATCGCATTATGGTTATGTGTATCTTATGAGACACAAGTCAGAAACTTTTGATAAATTCAAAGAGTTTCGACATGAAGTAGAAAAAAAGACCGGCACAAGTATTAAAACATTACGGTCAGACTGTGGTGGAGAATACTTGAGTAATGAGTTTCTCGATTACTTGAAGAGTATAGTATTCTTTCACAGTGGACTCCTCCCAGAACACCTCAATTAAACGGTGTGTCTGAATGGAGAAACCAAACTTTGTTGGACATGGTAAGGTCGATGATGAGTCGTATTGAGCTACCTATTTCCTTCTGGGGATATGCATTGAACAATGCAATACTTATTTTGAATAAGGTTCTGTCAAAGTCTGTTCTACAGACTCCGTATGAAATATGGACAGGAAAGAAATCGGGTTTCTCATTCCTGAAGATTTGGGGTTGCTGGGCATACGTTAAACATTTGGATGGTACCAAACTTGAACCCAAATCGGATAAGTGCATATTTGTAGGTTATCCTAGGGAAACCAAAGGATATTACTTCTACAACCCACAAGAGAACAAAGTTTTTTGTTGCTCTACATGCGGTTTTCCTTGGGAAGGAATTCCTAAATGTAGTGGCTTGTGGGAGGAAAGTAGAATTCGATGAAAATTGGAGTGATACTATTCATGGCACCGATTCCTTAACAGAACACGAACAGTTCATCGGGATGAACTGTACCATAATCTTCTAATACACAAGAACCACGTAGGTTAGAGAGAGTCAGAAAATAACCTGAGAGGTATTGGTTTTCTGATCTCACCTTATGTGGATATTAATCTTATTGAGGAAGACGAATCGGCTACGTATGAGGAAGCGATACAAGGTATCGACTCCGGTTTATGGCAAAATGCCATGAAATCTGAAATGGATTCCATGTGCACCAACCAAGTTTGGACACTGGTTGATGCAGCAGAAGGCGTAAAGCCTATTGGTTGCAAATGGGTCTTCAAGAAGAAGACTGACATGGATGGAAACATATAAACGTAAAAAGCTAGGCTTGTAGCGAAAGGGTATTGTCAACGACATGGTGTCGATTACGACGAAAATTTTTCACATGTTGCCATAATTAAATCCATTCGGATAATTCTTGCTATTGTTGCATATTTCGATTAGGAAATATGGCATATGGACGTCAAAATCGCTTTCCTTAACAGAAACCTTTTGGAGGATGTTTATATGCAACAGCCTGACGGTTTTGTCATACCAAAACATGCAGACAAGGTTTACAAGTTAAATCGATCCATTTATGGATTGAAGCAAGCATCGCGTTCTTGGAACCAACGTTTTGATGAGATCATAAAAGAATATGATTTCATTCAAAACGAGGATGATATTTGTGTATATAAGAAGGTTAGTGGGAGCGCACTAACATTCATTTTCCTTTACGTTGATGATGTATTGCTTATTGGCAATGAGATTCCTATGATACAATCGGTGAAAGCTTGGCTTTCATTAAAATTCCCCATGAAAGATCTGAGAGAAGCAGCCTTTATTCTGGGAATAAAGATCTACCGGGATAGATCTAGAAAGCTGCTTGGTCTCTCCCAGAGCACGTACATTGACAAAGTGTTGAAGAGATTCAACATGGAACAGTCTAAGAGGGGACTGTTGCCAATGTCATATGGTGTCACTCTATCTACGGACATGTGTCCTAAAATGCAAGATAAGAGAGACAACATGAGTCAGATCACATTCACTTTGGCAGTCAGATCGATCATGTATGCCATGATATGTACGCGACCCGATGTCTCCTATGCTTTGAGCATGTGTAGTCACTATCAGGCCGATCCAGGTGATGGTCACTGGGTTGCAGTTAAGAACATCCTTAAGTATCTTAGACGAACTAAGGATGCTTTCTTAATCTATGGAGATGGACAACTTAAGGTAACTGGCTTTACCGATGCAAGTTTCCAAACCGATAAAGATGACTGTAAGTCGTAATCTGGGTACATATTTTATTTGAACAACGGAGCAGTAAGCTGGAAATCTTCCAAGCAAGAGACTGTTGTTGATTCAACAACAGAAGTGGAATATATTGATGCAGCTGAAGCAACAAAAGAGGTAGTTTGGATCCGTAAATTCCTAATTGGATTAGGAGTAGTTCCGTTAGCAGTTGAGCATGTTCCATTGTATTGTGTCAATAATGGGGCTATAACACAGGCTAAGGAACCGCGGTCTCATCAACGATCCAAACATATACTTCGAAATTTCCATCTGATTCGTGAGATCATACATCATGGCGATGTGAAGATCGAGAAGGTCGCATCAGATGACAACATTGCAGATCCGCTGACGAAAGCTATTCCTTAGTAAAATTTTGAGCGACATGTACATGGTTCATGTGTTAGATACTTGAGTGACTGGCTATAGGCCAAGTGGGAGATTGTTGGAAAATTATGACCCATAGCGTCACTATTTGTAAAAGACATTGTGGTTTTTGTACAAATTAACTATGTGACAATGGAAATTGCTATTCTATCATTTTGTAATTAGATTACTTGAATACATATAAATGATAAAAGTCCTTATGATTAATTTCGGATTAATAAGATATGAGACATTATCAATCCACAAAGGTTTAATCATTAAATATCCCTAGTCATTGTATTATCGAGACTGGACATCGATAAAGCAGAATAGACTAGTATTGCACTTGTGCGTGTTATGGAAGCGTAACAACATAGTTCTCATATATTTAAGTATTGGATACTTATGCAAGTGTGATAGGAGGTTGTGTTTGCCGATGGTACGGAAATAGCTTCGCTCTGGATAGACCCCTCGGAATCCCATTTGTAGTATGACTATGTGTCTATGGGAATCCGAATCAGGGTAGGTGTATTTGGTCTTAACTTGAGACTTGCATCGCTAATACTTGCGACAATCAATACGCTTTGGTTTTGGTCGTCCGGGGCTTTAACAGGTTCTGTATACGCCTCTTCTGGGTTTATTGAGAATCGTAGTGTATTGGGTGTGATGTCAAGATGGAAGTATCATTTCAGTCATATGGAGATGATGATCACATAGGGATACATAACTAATACTCTATTATGTCGCAACTATCGGGATAATATGACAAGGTCATGATTATCCGATTAAAGAGACTAGTTGTTTGTGATCCGATATATGCTTCGTACATGGAGACACTATTCCAGCCACAGGCCTGACATGTGACATCAGATACTGGATTGCAATACGCAATACTACATATACTACGCCTGACAAAGATTATATATTCCTTAAAAGAATATTTCTGGAGAATTGGGTAGGCATGGTGCTTTGCTAGAAGCCAACCATGTCTTGTAAATTGGTAAAAATGTGGTACCGGGTACGCACGTGTTAGGATAGTCCGACGATCAGATTTACTGCCAACATATCTAGGGATCTCATGGGTCGCTTCCCGAAGATGCACCGATGACGTTTGACTGGAACATAATTAATCTGGGTTTATTTAGAAGAAAGAAAAAATTAATCTAGGATTAATTACGGCAAGAATTTATCTGGGATAAAATTCGATAAGAAGAGAGAGAATGATTAATTTGGAATTAATCGATTTAATAATATATTCGATATATTAAATGAAATTAGATTTCGACGCGAAATTAAAATTGGATTTTAATTCGGGCGAACGAATTAATTTAGAATTAATTCGCGAGTGACGTTCGTAATAATTTTGCAAGGCATTATTATTTAATTAAATTGGATTTAATTACATCGCGACAGAAAATTCGTTTAATCAGATTAAGCGAACTCGAGCCCGAAGTGTGTTGAGCAAGCCACTTGAATTTTGAATTAAAGTGGGTCCCACCAACTTACATCACTTGTCCATCAAGTGTCAATTTGGTGATGGAAGTGGTTGGAGGCATTAAAAGTTTTTTTCCCTCCAAAACTTTGCTTAACCTTTTGGTAAAGCATATACCAAAATAGTGTTTTGTTTTTTTGGATAAGTGGTAATTGTTTTAGAAAACAAAAATTACCAAAAACCAAAAACTCTCTCCTCTCCTCTCATATTTCTGTGACCTTCCTCTCTTAGAAGAAAAAATTGTTGCAATTTTTTCTTCAATCTAGCACTTCCAAGGAGCAAACAAAGGTGTTATGGAAACTTTCCCATTGAGTTTGGAATCAAAGTTCAAGGCTTGGAGCTACACCATTCATACATAAGAGGAGCTTGGAGCACTACACAAAGGAGCAAAAATTTTTGAACTTTCTTACATCCAAGAAACCGATCAAAGTGAGTATATTTTCCGCTATCTTACTTGTGTATTCACATCTTTTATGCTTAAATAGATCCTTGGCATGTTCTTAGAGAACCCAACACCTACATGTCTATACGAGTCTCCAAGATCATGGTTCATTGAGAAACCACTAGAATCCAAGATTCTGATATACGACATGTACCAGTCTCAACGGGTTTACTTAACTGACCAAGTAATGTAAACCTTGATAAGGAACTGTTCAAGAATGATGTTGTTACGATACAACTCAATATCAGTTGCGACGCTTTTGCAACAATATCATAACCAATCATTCTAAGGTCATTTACGTCTTTACCATATAATAAAAGAATTCATATTATAGAAACTGTTTATTTTATTCATAAAAAAATATTTATACAAGTATTTACAAGGAAATACAAGAGAAATTGGCGCTCAAAGCACCAACCCTAATAAAATCTCTCACTTGCTCTAGTGCCAATATCGATTGTATCTCATACCCATCGACTCCACATGTTTATCAAATAACTTGGGAGGAATGGCTTTGGTAAGTGGATCTGCTACATTATCTTCACTCTGAACTTTGCACACGACAATGTCCCATCGCGACACAATCTCTCGAATGATGTGATACATTAGTTCCACATGCTTCAATTTTTTATGCGCCCATGGTTCCTTTGCTTGTGCAATGGCTCCATTATTATCACAGTATAACGGACTCGGATTCTCGATACTTCGGACTACTCCCAATTCTGTGATAAAGTTTCTAACACAAACAGCTTCTTTTACAGCTTCCGAAGCCGCAATATATTCTGCCTCTGTGGTAGAATCAGCTGTAGACCCCTGCTTTGAACTCTTCCAACTCACTGCACCTCCGTTAAGGATAAATACAAATCTTGATGTAGACTTTCTATCATCAGGATCTGATTGGAAATCTGAATCCATATACCCATTAACATGCAGTTCATTTCCTCCATAAATCAGAAACTTATCCTTAGTACCCTTAAGATACTTTAGGATATGTTTAACGGCCATCCAATGGTCATTACCTTGATTGGACTGATATCCACTTGTTACACTAACCACGTAGCTAATATCAGGCCTAGTACATAACATGGCATACATGATGCTACCCAAACACGAAGCATAAGGCTGATTAGACATTCTAATCTTCTCATCTTCTATTTGCGGACACATCTTCTTCGAAAGATGAATGCCATGTCTGAACGGTGTATTTGCTGTCTTACAGATACCCAAATTGCACCGTTCTAAGATCTATCTTTGTACAATGACTGGGATAACCCAATAACTCTCCTTACTCTATCTCTATATAGCTTTATCCCTAAGATATAAGAGGCTTCTCTCAGGTCCTTCATAGAGAAATTCTCAATGAGGTAAGCTTTGACGCCTTGTATCATCCCGATATCATTCCCAATGATCGGGATGTCATCAACATAGAGAACTAAAAATACCACCATACTCCCACTGGCTTTCTTATACACACAGGATTCTTACGAATTCTTAAGAAAACAAGACAAACTAATTATCTCATTGAATCATAGATTCCAACTCCGTGAAGCTTGTTTAAGTCCGTAATGGACTTCTTAAGTTTACACACCATGCCAGATAAATTCTCGACTCAATTAATCTCAGATTAATTCTCTCTCTCATAATTAATCCCAGATTAATATTGTTCGAGTCAAATATCATCAGTGAATCTTTGGGATGCGACCCAAGAGATCCCTGGATATGTTGGCAGTAAATACGATTATCGGACTATCCGAATACGTGCGTACTCAGTACTACATTCTTACCGATTTACAAGACATGGTTGGCTTCTAGCAAAGAACCGTGCCTACCCAATTTTCCAGAAATATTCTTCTACGGAATACATGATCTTTGTCAGGCGTAGTATACGTAGTATTGCGTATTACGATCTAGTATCTGATGTCACATGAAAGGCATGGGGCTGGAGTTATGTCTGCCCTGTACGAAGCATATATCTGATCACAAGCAACTAGTCTCTTTATGATCGAAAAGTCATGGCCTAGACATACTTCCCTGATGGCTATAGCACTTAGAGTACCAGTTCTGTATCACTGCGTGATCATCATCTCCATATGACTGAAGTGATACTTCCGTCTTGACATCACACCCAATAAACTACGATTTTCAATATACCTAGAAGAGGCGTACACAGAACCTGTTAAAGCCCTGCACGACCAAACCCAAAGTATATTGATTGTCGCAAGTATTAGCGATGCAAGTCTCAGGTTAAAACCAAATACACCTACCCTGATTCGGATTCCCATAGACACATAGTCATACTACCAATAGGATTCCGAGGGGTCTATCCAGAGCGAAGCTATTCCCGTACCATCGGTAAACAGAATCTTCTATTACACTTGCATGATTATCCAATACCCAAATATATGAGAATTATGTTGTTACGCTTCCATAACACGCACAAGTGTAATACTAGCCTATTTCGCATTATCGATGTCCAGTCTCGATAATACTACGACTAGGGATATTTAATGATTAAACCTTTATGGATTAATACTGTCTCATATCTTATTAATGCGGAACTAATCATAAGGACTTTTATCATTTATATATCCAGGTAATCCAATTACAAATGATAAAAGAGCAATTTCATTTGTCACATAGTTAATTTCTACAACAACACCATGTTCTGTACAAATAGTGATGCTATGGGTCATAATTATCCAACAATCTCCCACTTGGCCTATAGCCAATCACTCAAGTGTCCTACACTTAAACTATGTACGGGTCGCTCAAACTTCTGCTGAGAAATGGCTTTCGTCAGTGGATTTACAAGGTTATCATCTGATGCGATTTATTCGATCATCACATCGCCACGATGTATGATCTAACGAATCAGATGAATTAGTTGAAGTACATAATTGGATCACTGATGAGACTGCGGTTCCTTAGCCTGCACTGTAGCCTAGCTCAGCTGCTAACAGAACTACTCCTAATCCGATTAGGATTATTTAGATCCAAAATGCTTCTATTGCTACATCAGCTGCAGCAATGTTCCAGTTTTGTTATTTATTCGACAACAGTATCTTGCTTGGAAGATTTCCAGCTCACTGTTCCATTATTCAAACTATATATGTACCCTTATTACGACTTACAGTCATTTTTATTGGTTTGGAAACTTGCAGTGGTGAACCCAGTTACCTCAAATTCTCATTTCCCCATATTCGCAGAAAGCATTCTTAGTTCGTCCAAGATACTTAAGGATGTTCTTTACATCAACCCAGTGACCATCACCTGGATTGGCCTGATTGTGACTCCATATGATCAAAGCATATGAGATACCAGGTCACGTACATAACAAAACGTATGAACACTGAGAGAGTGTCAGCAGCTTTCTAGATCTATCCCAGTAGATCTTTATTCCTAGAATAAAGCCTGCTTCTCCCAAGTATTCCATGGAGAATTTTTCATGAAAGCCAAGCTTTCACCGATTTTAGTATGTGAATGTTATTGCCGAGAAGTAATACATCATCAATGTATAGGATAATCATTGTCACTGCGCTCCATTAACCTTCTTACATACACAAGAATCATCTTTGTTTTGAATTAAATCATATACCATTATGATTACATCAAAACACTGGTTCCAAGAACGCAATGCTTGCTTCAATCCATGAATGGATCGGTTTAACTTGCAAACCTTGTTTGCATGTTTTGGCACGACAAAGTCGTCAGGATGTTGTATACAAACATCCTCCAAAAGGTTTCCGTTAAGGAAAGCGATTTTGGCATTCAGCTGTCATATTTCATAAACGAAATATACAGTTATAGCATGCATTATCCGAATGGATTTAATCATGGCAACATGTGAAAAATTTTCATCATAGTCGACACTATGTCTTTGACGATACCCTTTCTGTACAAGCCTAGCTGTGTATATTTCATGTTGCCATCCATGTATGTCTTCCTTGAAGACTTATATAGTACCAATAGACACAATGCCTTCTGGTACATCAACCAGTATCCAAACATGGTTGGTATACATGGAATCCATTTCAGACTTCATGGCACTTTGCCATAAAAGGAGTCGATACCTTGTATCACTTCCTCATACGTAGTCGGTTCTTGTGTATTAGAAAATTGTGGTACAGTTTCATCCTTTATGAACTGTTGGTGTTCCTTGAGGACTCGGTGCCTGGAACAGTATTACTCTGATTTTCATCGAGTTTTACTTTCCTCCCACTTACCACTGCATATAGGAATTCCTCTTAGGAAAAACGCATGGAGAGCAACAATTACAAAGTTCTATTGTGAGTTGTATAAGTACTATACTTTGGTTTCCCTATTTGTGAGTTGTACAAGCTACAAATAGGCATTTATCTGATTTGCGTTCTAGTTTGGTATCATCCAAACGTATGCCCAGCATTCCCAAATCTTCAGGAATGAGAAACCCGGTTTCTTTCCTGTTAATATCTAATATGAAGTCTGTCTAACAGATTTTTATGGAACCTTATTCAAAATAAATATTGCACTATTTAATATGTATCCTCAGAAGGAAATTAGTAGCTCAGAGCGACTCATCTGTTTAAGTATTGTCCATCATGGTCTGACCGTAATGTTTTAATACTTTTACCGGTCTGTTTTCTTACTTCGTGTCGAAACTCTTTGAATTTATCAAAAGTTTCTGACTTATGTTTCATAAGATACACATAACTGTAACACGATGCCACATCTGTAAAGGTTACGAAGCATTCATATCCACCTCTAACCTAGCTAGGCATGGGCCCACTTACGTCACTATGAACGAGGGCTAACAGATCGGTGGCACTTGCACTTTTACCAAGTAAAAGGTGTTTTAGGCACTTTGCCTAATAAACTAGATTCGTAGACATCATTTGAATTAGAATCAAATACGTCCTAGTATCCACTCTTCGAAAGTGTGGATGAATGAATCTTGTTAATGCATCCCAGATGACAATGCCACAAATAAGTCTCATTTGATTTACTCAATTTGAGCTATTTGTTTGTCATGTTATATGTTTGAGATTAATTTATATTCAAAATATAAAGACCATTATTTACATCTAATGTAAGTATCTCGATATCATCTTTATAAACAAAACACCCGGTTGTAGGCACTGCATTTTTGCATATAAGTCCCGATGATGAGTCTCGTACGGAGGCACTACTCTTTAGGTTGCAAAAGTCGCGGGAAACGAATGTCGGAAGGGGAAATTTAGAATAAGTATGTCATCAGATTCAATTCACATGTTCACTGCTTTCGCGTTCGTGCTGCGTTCGTGAGCACGTTAGAACGTCAAGCAGATTACGGGCGTTCGTGTAGCGTTCGAATCGGTGTTCGAACGGTGTCGGTACTTCTGGTTTTGCTGCTAGCCTCACGCCCAAGCCCAATTAGCCCACCAAAACCCATCCAAAAAATAATTAAAACATTTAAAACACATGTCAAAAATTAAATTAAATCAAATTAAATTAAATAAAATCAAGATAAATCACATTCCTAATTAAAAGAAATCAAATCAAATTTAAACAAATCACCTCCCTAAATTAAGTAGATAATTTCCTTATGATATGCTAATTAGGAGATATCACCATTGATTGTATGATCTCTTTCTTTCCCATACAAGGTAAACCCTAAAATTTTCCTATAAAAAGAAGCCTTCACCAACCTTAGGACTCCTAGCTCATTCTCAAAAAACGGAAACACAAAGAAAATAACCTAACTTCACACCACAAGCCACTCACGTTACTGCACCAACTCCACTCACTACCTCACGCAATATTGCCCTCCTTCACACCACAAGCCATTCACAGCAAGCCTTCAATAACCCTCATCCCTCACGCTAAAGCCATATTCACCACCCCCTTGCGCCCAGCCATACATTCATGTAACCAGCCCATTGCGCCCAGCCAAACCCTTCACATAACCAGCCCTTTGGCCAGCCATACATTCACATAAGTCCCATCCACTCACGTAACTTTCAATTCAACGCCACAACACACTTAAATCAGCGCACAAAGCCCCCCCCACAAATCTACCTTAATCAAACGCACAAAGCCAACAAATATGCCTTAATCAAACGCACAAAGCCCCAAAAATATTCCTTAATCAAACGCACAAAGTCCCACTCCAAATTATCGTGAAATTACCCCCCAAAACTGCCCAGTTTTTCCGCATATTCTGCCCCTGAAACAGTCCAGAATTCGCCCCAAAACTGCACCAGAAACCGCAGCCCCAATACCCTTAAAAAATCCGCCAAAACAATCATTTATTTACCGTAAAACAGTGACCAAAAAATTTAGCGAAACAGAGTGAAAACAGTATACCAAACAGTGAAACAGTGAAGGAAAACGTTGAACCAGTGAACCGGAAGAGTTGCGGAGCATCAACCCTTCCGAAAACCACATACCGCACTTTCAAGAGATGACTAAAGAGGTTAGACCTAAGGGCACCTTTTTAATAATGTCCGATTTCTCCTTTCGGAGACTTCATTATGCTGTGGAGTTCCCGGAGGAGTCCACTGGGAAACAATGCCATTTTCTCTCAAGTAATCTTGAATTCGTTGCTTAAGTATTCACCACCTCGGTCAGACCTTAGTGACTTAATACTTTTATTAAGCTGGTTTTCTACTTCAGCCTTGAAGTCTTTGAATTTCTCAAAGGCTTCAGATTTGTACCGCATAAGGTACACATACCCACATCGCGAATGATCATCGATAAAGGTAATAAAGCATGAGAATCCACCTCTAGCATTGACTGACATTGGTCCGAATACATCAGAGTGTATGAGTTCTAATGTCTCCGCTGCACGCTGTCATTTACCTTTGAAGGGTAATTTGGTCATTTTACCAAGTAAACAACACTCATAAGTTCCATAAGGTTTATATTTGAAGGGTTTGAAATACCCATCCTTATGTAGCTTAGTTAATCTTGTTTCATTGATATGACCTGAGCGACTGTGCCACAGAAGTGATTCATTGAGATTATTCGAGTTAACATTGTATATATTAGAGGTTGAACATTATTTGTTAGTTTGTAAGACATAGATACCATTATTCAAAATACTATCTCCATATTTTATTTCATTGAAATAAATAGAACATTCATTACAACTTATTAGGCATGAAAAGCCTTTATTACATAAAGAAGAAATTGAAATGATGTTCTTTACTAGAGAAGATACATAAACACAATCTTCTAAGTCTAAAACTAAACCATTCGGAAAAACTAATGAATAAGTCCCCACGCACAATACAGCTAGTTTTGCTCCATTACCCATGCGTAAGTCAACCTCCCCATGACGGAGTCTCCTACTGTTTCTCAGGCCCTGCACATAGTTACACAAGTGAGTCTCACAACCGGTGTCAAGCACCGAAGTAGAAGGTTCAGAGTTTTGAGAATATAGTTCAATCATATACAACATACCTGAAGCATTGGGCTTCTTGGCCTATTGGGCTTCCCTAGCTTCCTTGGCTTTCAATGATCTGCAGTCTTTCTTCCAATGACCTTTCTTTCCACAAAAGAAACATTTCTCATTTCCCTTTTTCTTCTCCACCTTACCATTGGGCTTTAGGTGATCTGGAGCCTTGGCCTTGCCCTTATTTTTCTTTGGACCTCGTGGCTTCAGGTCCGTACCCGTAAGCATGACGAAGGTTTTAAGCTCCGATTTCAAGTTCTTATCTGCTTGCTTTATCAGATTGTGCAATTCTACTAAAGTAGCTTCTTTATCGGATAGATGAAATTGCATAATAAAGTTAGAGAATTCTTTTGGTAAGGACTAAAGAATTAGATCGTGACCTATCTCATGATCTATGATGAACCCGAGGTTGGCCAATTTTTCAATGTGGCCAATCATCTTAAGCATATGTCCACTAACAGATCCTTTCTTTACCTTGTTTGGAATAAGGCAAATGACACTTGGAATCTCACGGTATGAATGAAAGTTCCATACAACTCCTTCAAATGAAGATGATGGTTTGAGCATCCATATCTTCGTGAGCTTTCTGAAGTTCGTCTGACATGAGCCAGCATTATGCAAACTGCTTGCTCATCATCATCGACGTGTTTCTTCCAAGCATCAAATGTATCTTGGTCAGCATCTCATGTGGGTTCAGGGGAAATAGTCTTTCAAGAACATAGAAAATATTTTCTTGTCTTAAGACAATTTTAAGGTTTATAAACAAGTTATTGTAGTTGTCCCCTTTCAGTTTATGCTCATCAAGGATGGAACGAAGTGATACTCTGTTTTCCATTTGAATGTTTGTGAAATAATTTAACCCACTTGTTAAGAGAAAATATTGAAATTAGGAATATGTTTTCATTAATGTTTCATAATAACATGGGCTTTTAATATTATGAAGTTTCTCCCACTCAATTGTTTTAAAATTTTAAGCAAATCACATCAACCCCAATATAATGGATTTCTTATGGGTAAGGATCCCATTATCATCCTTTCATAACTCCGACTAGGACCGATCGTTATAAAATACGATAATTAGGTAGGTTGCCAACCAATTTATGATATAAATCACAATTCATTGATCATTGGGTTGGGCAATCAAACATGCCATAGGTTATGCTAGTCTTTGTGGACACCCAATCTTTGCCACTAAGTTATAAGACCACGCATAAGGGTCACTGCGTCTTATGACTCAGAAAAGTCAAACCATTGTCAATAGTACGATTTAGGGACAAATTGGTATTGGTCGGTCTGGTAAAGCCTAGTCCTGTCAATACGGTTTAAGCCTTTTGGGTCTATACTTTACAATGGGAGGCAAATTTTAGACTTAAATTATTATTGAGGTTTTTAGCAAGTTTAGTGAATAACTGTCAAATGGATTCCTCCATTGAAAATTCCCCAGAGGGAGGGTGGAACGAACTCTCTTAATATACCTTACCTCCTTAGGCTCCTAATTGCCTTGGTGACATGAATAAAAATAGACCTCCAAATTAGTCCACACTTTAAATATGCTTTAAGGTACGCTTTGAGTAAATGATTATCTAGATGTCTCATAGCTTCCTTTTGGCTATAAAAAGGTAGTGAGGAAGAAGACACCAAATCATTATCAACTCTATAATTGTTGAGTTCTAATATAGGTCCCAAGAATCATGAAATTGTTTAGACATTATGTCCCATAGCGTCACTGTTTGTAAATGATATTGT
The DNA here is from genome assembly GCA_019454045.1 of Zanthoxylum bungeanum. Classification (NCBI taxonomy): domain Eukaryota; kingdom Viridiplantae; phylum Streptophyta; class Magnoliopsida; order Sapindales; family Rutaceae; genus Zanthoxylum; species Zanthoxylum bungeanum. The sequence goes on from SKCR01036285.1 coordinate 103,427, forward strand.
ATTATTGTACAAAAATTAACTATGTGATAATGAAATTGCTTTTGCCCGTTTTGTAATATTATTTACTTTGATATATAAATGGCGAAAGTCCATATGATTAATACCGGATTGAGATGATATGAGACAGTATCAATCCATAAAGGTTTAATCATTAAATATCCCTAGTCGGAGTATTATCGAGATCGGACATCGATAATGCGGAATAGACTAGTATTGCGCTTGTGCACGTTGTGAGGGCACAACGGCATAGTTCTCATATATTTAAGTATTGGATACTATGCAAGTGCGATAGGAGGTTGTGTTTTACCGATGGTACGGAAAACAGCTTCGCTCTGGATAGACCCCGCGGAATCCCATTGGTAGTATGTCTGCGTGTCTATGGGAGGCCGCATCAGGGTAGGTGTATATGGTCTTAACCTGAGACTTACATCGCTAGTACTTGCGACAATCGGTAAACTTTGGTTTTGTGGTTGGGGACCTTAACCGGTTCTGTGTACACCTCTTCTGGGTTTATCGAGAATCGTAGTGTACTGGATGTGATGTCGAGATGGAAGTATCACTTCAGACATATGGAGGTGATGATCACGCAGGACACAGAACTAGTACTCTATAAAAGGTTGCAACCGTCGGGACAATATGACCAGGTCAGGATTGTCCGATTTAAAGAGACTAGTTGCTTGATGTCCGATATATGTTTCGTACGGGGCAGACACATTTCCAGCCCCAGGCCTAACATGTGATCGTCCGATACTGGATCGATGTACGCAATACTACGGTATACTACGCTTGATATAGATCTGATATTCCTATAAGAATATTTCTGGAGAATTGGGTAGGCATGGCGCTTTGCTAGAAGCCAACCTTGTCTTGTGAATCGGTAAAAACGTAGTACGAGGTACGTACGTGTTCGGATTATCCGACGACCGTATTTACTGCCAACATATCCGGAGATCTCTTGGGTCGCTTCCCGAAGATTCACCAATGACGTATGATTCAAACTCGATTAATCTTGGATTAATTACGGAGAGACTTTATCTTGGATAAAGTACTATAAATAGAGAGAGAACGATTAATTTGGAATTAATCGTAAAATTATTATATTCGATATAATAATCGAAATTCGATTTCGACGCGAAATTAAAATTAGATTTTAATTCGGGCAAACGAGTTAATTTAGAATTAATTCGTTAGCGACGTAAATAATAATTTCGCTAGGCGCAATCATTTATTTAAATTCGATTTAATTAACGTCGCGACGTAAGTTCGGTATTTCGGAAATATCGAACCCGAACGCGTGAGTGCACGTGGGCCCACTTTCATTTGGAAACGTGTGGGGCCCACATGACACATGTCATATTATGCATTATTTAATTGTGATGCATTGCATGGAGATAGTGTACAATGCACTCAATGGTTTTGCATGGAAATTGAGTGTTTGACACTCTAAGCCATTGCATGATTTGTGTCATAAGTTTATTATTAATTTAATAATATTATGGCATAAATATAAATTGATTTTTGAAATCAAAATCCCTCTCTCTCCTCTCTTTCCTCTTGACCGAAACTGTGAAGTTTCACAGCCCTCTCCACTTTTTGTTTTTGTTGCAAAAACTTGAAGAATTTGTGTTTGTTTGGAACATAAAATCACACACAAGGCTAGCACCATCAAGGGATCATACAAAGGTGTTATGGGAAACTAATCTTAGAGCTTGGAAGGATCAAAAATTGCTTGAGCTTCTCTTTTCTGTTTGGCCGAAACACTCACTGCACAAAGGAGAAAATTTTGTTTCATCAACGCATCCGCATTCCGTTCTTTGTGAGTATGATTCCGCCATACTTCATCTTTTAATATATATATTCATTGTTGTATTTAAATGCTTAATCTTTCCTTGGGACATATAATAGAAACCAACAATGGTATCATGGCAGAGCCATGGTTAAGCATGAAATACTTTAGGTTAAAATTTGGGTAAAATTGATTGAAGCATGTTCTTGTGAAATTTGATGAATGAGTATGCTTATATGTATGTAAAATGACATAATATGAAATCAATTTTATGAAAAATGCATTGGATGATTCTTTTCCCCAAATTCATGCCTTGGCCGAATGTGTTGCTACTTGGAGTGGATTGGAATTTTTTGTGTTTAAGATCATTGGATGACTTAGAACGTATACGGGACGTAGATTAGTAATTCAATCGGATTGAAAAACAAATCGACACAAAAACTCACCTTGGCCGAATGTTAATGGACATGTAAAGGAGTTGATTTTTTGTTAAAATTAATGTTGGACATTTATTTTGTAAAATAGATGATTAATAAATTAATTGAAATATTTGGTTTAATATATTAATTGGTTTTACACTTTAATTAATTGGACTTTAATGTTTGGAATATTAAAATTTAATTAATGGGCTTAATTGGGTGAATTGGGCTTTAATATTGTATTTGGGCATAATGGGCTTGGGTGGACCAAGTAGATTTGGGCCAAAAGGATTGGATCCAATTTGGGCCTAAATCACTCCATTAAGTCCAAATATAATATAATGGGCTTTAAAAATTTAATTGGGCCTTATGGGCTTAAAATTGGTTTTATGGCATTTAAGGGTGATTCCTTATTTGGGCTTGGTAATTGGGTTTGACCCACATTGACCAAAGCCCAAGCCTTAATAAATCAATTGAAAGCCCATTTGACTTGAATTAAATTAAACATTGGATGTTAGTTGGGCTTTGAGACCCAATAGGATTAGATTTAGAATCTAAGTCTTTAAAGCACATTAAAAGTGTAAACATTTAATTTGGAATTAAATAATTGAATTAGTATTGAATACGAATTAAATTAGATTTAATAAGTAGTTCGATATAATTCGCGAATTCGTACCTTATGTACTTATTCTCAATCGAGTTGGACTCGCGCAAATCAAACCGTTGTTTGAACATTGGATGATCACTTAAACATAGACTAATTAATTGGATTAGATTGGTTGTAAAAAGCATGTCTTGAATGAATGAATGTGGATGTGATGTATGAATAGTGTATATCGGATGGATATTAGAAGGGAAGGGGGTAATTTTAGAAATTATTGTAAATTTGGAATTTATAAATTGGACCTGCGTGTCCAGCCTTATCTCTTTATCTCTTTGTATTCTCTTCTCACCTAATTCCCCTCAATGTAAATGAGGTTTCTCTTATTGTATTATGAAAATGGGTAGAAGTAGAATAGTGCTAGCAGGGAGAGGAAAGGGAGTGATTTGTTCTAGGAACAAATTGTTTATATATCCATCCGCATATCACTATTAATTTACTTTACGCGCTTTATGATGTTTTAGAAGCATGCTTAAGGGTGTATGATGATGAGACCTAACAAAGATAAATAAATTGGTTGCCAATTACGCGAAAATCCCTCAATTTATATTAAGCAAATATCCTTCCATTGAATGATTCTTGTTCAAGATCCGAAGTTGGCATTGGTTTGTTTGGCCAAAGTCAAGACCTTTGTCAATCAAGGATGTACTTGAATCATGAGAGTTTTGTTGCATATCGGTGTCTTGTCCAAATCGTGATTTTTATTGGCCAAAGTCAAGATCACTTTTTGTCCAATGACATTGATTACGAAACTTTCCTCGTCAATGGGTCCCGCTTAACTGGAATCATTAGGTTTGTTTTTGGCCAAAGCCAAGGCCTAGATGATTCGGAGGATATGGTTAGGAAAATGTAATGGATACATTGACATTATACATATGTTTCGGACTTGGATGTCCACCTAACCGGATCTAGGAATTGGATGAGATCCAATTGATCATAGAGATCTACCTAAGTTAAATAGCATACAGCTTTTATGACCAAAGTCAAGGTTGTGTGTTATTTAACGGGATCCTAGCCCACTAGGAAATGCGATTTCCCGAGTTCTCCACAAGAGGGTTAGAGACTTGAAGAAAATAGTGGGAGGCTATTATTGAATTTGCAATTTCGTTCAGATACTTAGCCTTACTCGTCTTTCAAAATTATTTCGTCAATATTTTAATAATTAGTTGGACTAATATATTGTTATTTTGCTTGTAACAGTTTGACTGTACCCATAACATCGTTGACTTTATAGTTGGACTATAGTTGTCAAGATGACTGGCAAGGGTAATGTCCGCGACATAATCATGGGCGATAATGTCTTCAAAGGGACAAACTTTGCCGACTGGGAAATGAACCTCAAGATAGTGCTTGGGGCTGAGAGGGTGCTGTATACTATTCAGAGACCTCTCCCGCCTAAACCCACTGAGCCACTGGAGCTAGAGTTATGGAAGACTCATAGTGACGATTGTGACCAAGCTCAGTCAGTTATGCTAGCTGCAATGACCCAGCATTTCAGACGCCAGAACAGGGACTTGGATCCCTATAACATGATGGCAAGATTGCGTGATCTCCACCGCACCAACAAGCGGATGGAGAGGTACGAGCTAGTAAGGAAACTCTTCCGCTCCCGGATGACAGACGGCGCATCAGTTGAGGCCCACGGGACTCAAATGATCGCTGACATAGATGAGTTAGCCAAGATGGGCATTGTCTTGGAGGCAGAGTTGACGATTGATATGCTATTACAATCATACCCGATACTTGGAAACAAATCATCATCAACTATAAGTTGATGGACACTGACGACACTCTTGGAGAGTTGTTGTCCGTGCTGAAGGAGTCCGAAAAGGAACTCCTAAAGGGGAGCAAGCGCGAGGCGCATTATGCATCGACCTCTCATGCGCCAAGGGCTGGGCCCAAGGCAATTGGAGGTGCGAGGAAGAAGAAGTTCAAGAACAAGGGCAAGGGCAAGTTGACAGTGGCTTCTAGGAAGCCAAAGGACAAATCTCGCGACATCTGCCTCAACTGCGGCAAGAGGGGTCACTGGAAACGTGACTGCCGAATGGGCAAAGGGCAGAGGGAGGATATCAAGGCTGGCAAGGCTATCGCCTCTGGTATGTTTGTTATTGAGATAAATATGAATACTTCTAGTTTTAAAAATTGGATTTTTGATTCTGGTTGTGGTGCTCATATTTGTACTGATGTGCAGGATCTGCAGGATAGCAGGGTGCTGGCATCGGGGGAGATGGATCTACGGGTCGGAAACGGAACACCAGTTGCTGTTTTGGCCGTAGGGACTTTTGTTTTAGAACTGCCCTCAGGGCATGTACTTAAACTTTTGAACTGTTATTTTGTACCTAGTTTAACTAGGAATATTATATCTGTATCCTTGTTAACCCAGCAGGGTTACACTTTTGTATTTAGAAACACTGGGTGTTATTTATATAAAAATGATGCAGAAATTTGCACAGCTGTTGCAAATAACGGTCTTTATATTTTGAATATAAATGAATCTCCTAAAATGACAAACAAAAGGCTCAAAAGGAGTAATCTAAAAGATGAAGCTTATATGTGGCATTGTCGTCTAGGACACATCAACAAGACTCGCATATCCACACTTTCGAAGAGTGGGTACTTGGACGAATTTGATCCCAATTCATATGACGTCTGCGAATCTTGTCTTTTAGGCAAAATGCCTAAATCACCTTTTAGCGGTAAAGGTGAACGTGCCACAGAATTGTTGGCTCTCGTTCATACTGACGTATGCGGGCCCATGTCTAGCCAGGCTAGAGGTGGATTTCACTACTTCGTAACCTTCACAGATGATGCATCGTTACGGTTATGTGTATCTTATGAGACACAAGTCGGAAACTTTTGAGAAATTCAAAGAGTTTCGACACGAAGTGGAGAAACAAACAGGGAAGAGTATTAAGACATTACGGTCAGACCGTGGTGGCGAATACTTAAGTTATGAGTTTCAAGATTACTTGAAAGAATATGGTATTCTTTCACAGTGGACTCCTCCTGGAACACCGCAATTAAACGGTGTGTCCGAACGGAGAAACCGCACCTTGTTAGACATGGTGAGGTCAATGATGAGTCGCACTGAGCTACCAATATCCTTCTGGGGATACACATTAAACAGTGCTATACTTATTTTAAATAAGGTACCGTCGAAGTCTGTTGAACAGACTCCATATGAGATATGGACAGGAAGGAAACCAGGTTTCTCTTTCCTGAAGATTTGGGGATGCTGGGCATATGTTAAACGTTTGGAAGGTACCAAACTTGAACCCAAATCTGATAAATGCCTTTTCGTAGGATATCCTAGGGAAACCAAAGGATATTACTTCTATCACCCACAAGAGAACAAAGTATTTGTTGCTCTACAAGCATTTTTCCTTGAGAAGGATTTTATAAATGCAGTGGTAAGTGGGAGGAAAGTAGAACTCGATGAAGATCGTAGTGATACTGTTCCTGGCAATGAATCAACGACGGAACAAGAACAGACCGTCCGGGATGAGTCTGTACCACAAACTTCACATACACAAGGACCGCGTAGGTCGGAGAGAGTCAGAACAGTACCTGAGAGGTATGGGTTCCTGATCTCACCTCATGTAGATATTAATCTTATTGAGGATATTGAGCCGGCTACGTATGAGGAAGCGATACAAAATATCGATTCCGCTTTATGGCAAGAAGCCATGAAGTCCGAGATGGATTCCATGTACGCCAACCAAGTTTGGACACTGGTTGATGCACCAGAAGGCGTAAAGCCTATTGGATGCAGATGGATCTTCAAGAAGAAGACCGACATGGATGGCAACGTACAAACGTACAAAGCTAGGCTTGTAGCGAAGGGGTATCGTCAACAATATGGTATTGATTATGACGAAACCTTCTCACCCGTTGCCATGATTAAATCCATTCGGATAATGCTTGCAATAGCTGCATATTTCGATTACGAGATATGGCAGATGGACGTTAAAACCGCTTTCCTTAACGGAAACCTTTTGGAGGATGTTTATATGCAACAGCCTGACGGTTTTATCGTACCTAGACTTGCAAACAAGGTTTGTAAGTTAAATCGATCCATTTATGGATTGAAGCAAGCATCACGGTCATGGAATCAGCGTTTTGATGAGATCATAAAAGAATATGATTTCGTGCAAAACGCAGATGACCCTTGTGTATACAAGAAGGTTAGTGGGAGAGCACTTACTTTTATTGTCCTTTATGTCGACGACGTATTGCTTATAGGCAATGACATTCCCATGCTAACGTCGGTGAAAGCTTGGCTTTCATTAAAATTCTCCATGAAAGATCTGGGAGAAGCAGCCTTTATTCTTGGAATAAAGATCTACCGGGATAGATCTAGAAAGCTGCTTGGACTCTCCCAGAGTACATACATTGATAAAGTGTTGAAGCGATTCAACATGGAACAATCCAAGAGGGGATTGGTTCCAATGGTACGTGGTACCTCTCTGTCTAAGGACATGTGTCCTAAGACTCAGGAAGAGAGAGACAACATGAGTCGGATACCGTTCGCCTCGGCAGTCGGATCGATCATGTATGCCATGATATGTACACGACCTGATGTCTCATATGCTTTGAGCATGTGCAGTCGCTATCAGGCCGATCCAGGTGAAGGTCACTGGATAGCAGTTAAGAATATCCTTAAGTATCTTAAACGAACTAAGGATGCTTTCTTAATTTATGGAGGTGGAGAACTTGCGGTATCTGGGTATACCGATGCAAGTTTCCAAACCGACAAGGATGACTACAAGTCGCAATCCGGGTACATTTTTTGTTTGAATAACGGAGCAGTGAGCTGGAAATCTTCCAAGCAAGATACTGTTGCCGATTCAACAACAGAAGCGGAGTACATCGCTGCATCTGAAGCAGCAAAGGAGGCAGTTTGGATCCGAAAGTTCCTAATCGGATTAGGAGTAGTTCCGTTAGCAGCTGAGCCCGTTCCATTGTATTGTGACAATAACGGGGCTATAGCACAGGCTAAGGAACCAAGGTCTCATCAACGGTCCAAGCATGTTCTTCGACGTTACCATCTGATTCGGGAGATTATACATCGTGGCGATGTAAAGGTCGAGAAGGTCACATCAGATGACAACATTGCAGATCCGCTGACGAAGGCTGTTCTTCAGCAAGTTTTTGAACGACACATACATAGTTCGGGTATTAGATGCTTGAGTGACTGGCTATAGGCCAAGTGGGAGATTGTTAGACATTATGTCCCATAGCGTCACTGTTTGAATGATATTGTATTATTGTACAAAATTAACTATGTGATAATGAAATTGCCTTTTGCCGTTTTGTAATATTATTTACTTTGATATATAAATGGCGAAAGTCCATATGATTAATACCGGATTGAGATGATATGAGACAGTATCAATCCATAAAGGTTTAATCATTAAATATCCCTAGTCGGAGTATTATCGAGATCGGACATCGATAATGCGGAATAGACTAGTATTGCGCTTGTGCACGTTGTGAGGGCACAACGGCATAGTTCTCATATATTTAAGTATTGGATACTTATGCAAGTGCGATAGGAGGTTGTGTTTTACCGATGGTACGGAAAACAGCTTCGCTCTGGATAGACCCCGCGGAATCCCATTGGTAGTATGTCTGCGTGTCTATGGGAGGCCGCATCAGGGTAGGTGTATATGGTCTTAACCTGAGACTTACATCGCTAGTACTTGCGACAATCGGTAAACTTTGGTTTGGTGGTTGGGGACCTTAACCGGTTCTGTGTACACCTCTTCTGGGTTTATCGAGAATCGTAGTGTACTGGATGTGATGTCGAGATGGAAGTATCACTTCAGACATATGGAGGTGATGATCACGCAGGACACAGAACTAGTACTCTATAAAAGGTTGCAACCGTCGGGACAATATGACCAGGTCAGGATTGTCCGATTTAAAGAGACTAGTTGCTTGATGTCCGATATATGTTTCGTACGGGGCAGACACATTTCCAGCCCCAGGCCTAACATGTGATCGTCCGATACTGGATCGATGTACGCAATACTACGGTATACTACGCTTGATATAGATCTGATATTCCTATAAGAATATTTCTGGAGAATTGGGTAGGCATGGCGCTTTGCTAGAAGCCAACCTTGTCTTGTGAATCGGTAAAAACGTAGTACGAGGTACGTACGTGTTCGGATTATCCGACGACCGTATTTACTGCCAACATATCCGGAGATCTCTTGGGTCGCTTCCCGAAGATTCACCAATGACGTATGATTCAAACTCGATTAATCTTGGATTAATTACGGAGAGACTTTATCTTGGATAAAGTACTATAAATAGAGAGAGAACGATTAATTTGGAATTAATCGTAAAATTATTATATTCGATATAATAATCGAAATTCGATTTCGACGCGAAATTAAAATTAGATTTTAATTCGGGCAAACGAGTTAATTTAGAATTAATTCGTTAGCGACGTAAATAATAATTTCGCTAGGCGCAATCATTTATTTAAATTCGATTTAATTAACGTCGCGACGTAAGTTCGGTATTTCGGAAATATCGAACCCGAACGCGTGAGTGCACGTGGGCCCACTTTCATTTGGAAACGTGTGGGGCCCACATGACACATGTCATATTATGCATTATTTAATGTGATGCATTGCATGGAGATAGTGTACAATGCACTCAATGGTTTTGCATGGAAATTGAGTGTTTGACACTCTAAGCCATTGCATGATTTGTGTCATAAGTTTATTATTAATTTAATAATATTATGGCATAAATATAAATTGATTTTTTGAAATCAAATCCTCTCTCTCCTCTTTTCCTCTTGACGAAACTGTGAAGTTTCACAGCCTCTCCACTTTTCTGTTTTTGTTGCAAAAATTGAAGAATTTGTGTTTGTTTGGAACATAAAATCCACACAAGGCTAGCACCATCAAGGGATCATACAAAGGTGTTATGGAAACTAATCTTAGAGCTTGGAAGGATCAAAAATTGCTTGGAGCTTCTCTTTTCGTTTGCCGAAAACATCCACTGACAAAGGAGAAAATTTGTTTCATCAACGCATCCGCATTCCGTTTTTTGTGAGTATGATTCCGCCATACTTCATCTTTTAATATATATATTCATTGTTGTATTAAATGCTTAATCTTTCCTTGGGACATATAATAGAAACCAACGAAATCAAGCATAAAATTCGTATGAACACATCAAAGGAGTAAGGCGGAAACATAACTCACATTGACGGTTTGAGAAATGCGAAGAACAAGATCGTTTTCGCCTCCCTCCAAGCTCAGCAGTGGCTTCCTCAGCAGTGGGCTGCTCGGTTTCACTGGTTATTGTCTCCTCCATGATCGGCCATTGATGAACACCATTGAAGCTCCAAGCTTCAAGCTTCCAAACGATTCCAAGCTCATAAATTCGTTTCCCTATCACTATGTATAACCTATGTGTGTGCTAGCACTATCCTTCTTTTTGCTTCTCATGATTCGGTAAACCAGATTTTTGGAGAAGAAATCGGCTTGAAGCTGTGAGAGGGGAAAGAGGAGAGAAAGAGGAGGGAAAAAGGGTTTCATAGAAAACCGATTGAGTAGAGAGAGAGAAATAAAGAAAAAATGCTTTATATATTTATTTCATTTCCAAAAACACAAAACAATAAATAAAAGCATTTTTCATTTACAAAAAAAAGTCAAAAAGCAAAAGCCATTAATGCCTTTTCAACAACCATATCATCAATCAACTCAAATCAAGGACAACATGTCACATCACTCAAAGTGACATTTGATTTGACGCTTGATGTGACTAGCGATTTGACGCATGATTTGACTTGCGTGCCGCACTCGAATTCGAAATTTGCGCTCGCAAATAATCCCGGGCTCGGGTTCGCTAATTCCAAATTAATGAATTTTCCGTCGCGTCGTAATTAAATGATTACGCCTAGCGAAATCACTATTCACGTCGCTAACGAATTAATTCTAAATTAATTCGTTCGCCCGAATTAAAATCTAATTTCAATTCCGCGTCGAAATCAAATTTCTAATAATATCAAAATATTATTTTATCGATTAATTCCAAATTAATCGTTCTCTCTCTTTAATTAATATTTTATCCCAGATAAAATATCTCCGTGATTAATCCCAGATTAATTTTCTCTCTCTTCTAATTAATCCCAGATTAATTAAGTGCGAGTTATACGTCATCGGTGAATCTTCGGAAGCGACCCATGAGATCTCCGGATATGTTGGCAGTAAATACGGTCGTCGGACTATCCGAACACGTAAGTACCTCGTACTACGTTTATACCGATTTACAAGACAAGGTTGGCTTCTAGCAAAGCGCCATGCCTACCCAATTCTCCAGAAATATTCTTACAGGAATATATAGATCTGTATCAAGCGTAGTATACCGTAGTATTGCGTATATCAGCCCAGTATCGGATAGTCACGTGCTAGGGCTGGGGCTGGATAAGTGTCTGCCCCGTCCGAAGCACATGTCGGATGTCTGGTAACTAGTCTCTATAATCGGATATACATGACCTTGTCATAATATCCCGATGGCCGGCCAGCACTTAAGAGCACTAATACCGTATCCTGCGTGACATCATCTCCACTATGACTGGAGTGATACTTCCGTCTTGACATCACACCCAATACACTACGACTCTCTGATAAACCCAGAAGTGGTGTACGCAGAACCGGTTAAAGCCCATGTACCACCAAGACCAAAGTCTACCGATTATCGCAAGTATTAGCGATGTAAGTCTCAGGTTAAGACTATACACACCTACCTTGATTTCGGCCTCCCATAGACACATAGTCATAATACCAATGGGATTCCGAGGGGTCTATCCAGAGCGAAGCTGTTTCCCGTACCGTGGTGAAACACGACCTCCTATCGCACTTGCATAAGTATCCGATACTTATATATATGAGAACTATGCCGTTGTGCCCTCACAACGCACACAAGTGCAATACTAGCCTATTCCGCATTATCGATGTCCAGTCTCGATAATACTCCGGCTAGGGATATTTAATGATTAAACCTTCGGGGACTGATACTGTCTCATATCATTCTCAGTCCAGGAACTAATCATAGGGACCTCTCTTCATTATATATCTATGGTGATCTAATCACAAATGATGAGAGTGCAATTCCTTGTCACATAGTTAATTTGCTACAACAACACAATGATCTGTGCAAATAGTGACGCTATGGGTCATTTTGTCCAACAATCTCCCACTTGGCACATAGCCAGTCACTCAAGTGTCCTACACCCGAACTATGTACGGTTGGCTCAAACTGCTGAGAAATGCATTCGTCAGCGGATTTGCATGATTATCATCTTGATGCGATTTATTCGATCATCACATCGCCACGATATATGATCCGAATGAATCAGATGAGTATCTAAGTATGTATCTGGATCGTTGATGAGACCATTAATTCTTTAGCCTGTGCTGACGCCTAGCTCAGCTGCTAACAGAACTATATCTAATCTAATTAGATTTGTATCGACCCAAATGACTTCTATTGCTGCTTCAGCTGCAAGCAAAAACCCCATTTGTTGTTTATTCGGTAACAGTATCTTACTTGGAAGATTTCCAGCTCACTGTACCGTTATTCAAACTATATAGTACCGTTTGCGACTTTTAGTCGTTTTATCGGTTATATGAAACTTGCTACAGTGACCCCAGTCACTTTAAGTTCTCCTTCTCCATAGACTAAGACAACATCCTTAGTTCTCTAAGATACTAACGGATGTTCTTAATATTAATCCAGTGACTATCACTCGGATTGGCCTGTTTGTGAATCCATATGCTCAAAGCGTATGATACACCAGGTCTTGTACATTTTTCAATGTACGGTTTCTAGGAGAGTATTCGAAAGCCAAGCTTTCGCCGATATTTATTTTATGGGAATATCATTTCCAAGAAATGACGTATTATCATTATTTTATAGGACAGCCACTATCAGTGCGCTCCCACTAACCTCTTATATACACAAGAATTATTTTCGTTTTGAATTAAATCGTACACCATTATGATTATATCAAAACGATAATTCCAAGAACCTAATGCTTGCTTCAATCCAATCATGGATCGAATAACCTGCATTATCCAAATGGATTTACCGTGGCAACAGGTAAAAGGTTGAATCGTAATCAACACAATGTTGATAACGATACTTTCCGTTAAAAGCCTAGCTTTATACGCTGGTATGTTGCCATCCATGTATGTCTTCCTAGAAGACATTTTAGTACCAATAGGCACAATGCCTTGTGGTACATCAACTAGTATCCAAACTGGTTGATATACATGGAATCCATTTCGGATTACATGACACTTTGCCAATTAGGGAGTTGATACCTTGTATCACTTCCTCATACGTAGTCAGTTTAGTATTCCTCAATAAGATAAACATCTTTATGAGGTGCGATCAGAAACCCATACCCCAGGTTGTTTTCTGACTCTATCCGACCTACGCGGTTCTTGTGTATTCGAAGATTAATGGTAATAGTCTCATCCTGGATGAACTATTCATGTTCCATTAAGATTCAGTGCCTTGAACAGTATTACTCCGATTTCCATCGAGTTATACTATCCTCCCACTTACCACTGCATATCGGTATTCCTCTCAGGAAAACCGTATGGTGAGTAACAATCTAATTGTTCTCTTGTGAGATGTATAAGTACAATACTTATGGTATCCCTAGGATAACCTACATTTGGCACTTATCCTATTTGGGTTTTAGTTTGGTATCATCCAAACATATGCCTAGCATACCCAAATTATCAGGAATGAGAAACCCGGTTTCTTTCCGTTCATATCTAATATGATATCTGTCAAACAGATTATTATGGAACCTTATTCAAAATAAGTTCTTGCACTGTTTAAAGCTTATCCGTTGAAGGAAATGGTAGCTCAGAGCGACTCGTGATTAACCTTATTATGTCTAACAAAATTCGGTTAATCCGTTCGGACACACCGTCAAACTGACGTATTCCGGGAGGAGTCCTTATTTGAAAGAATACTATACTCTTCATAAAAACTAGAAACTTATTGCTTAAGTATTTTCCATTACAGTCTTACCATGACGGTTTAATACTTTAGCCGATCTATTTGTCTATTTCGTGTCGAAACTCTAAAAGTTTCCGATTTGTGTTTCAAAAGAAAAACATAACCATACGCGATGCCACATCCGTACAGGTCACGAAATATTCATATCCATATCTAGCCTAGCTAGACATGGGCCCACTTGCTTCACTATGAAGTAGGGCTAACAGATCGGTGGCATTTACACTTTTACCAAGTAAATAGTGTTTTAGGCACTTTGCCCAAATAGACTAGATTCGTAGACTTTATTTGAATGGAATCAAATCAGTCCTGGTATCCGCTCTTCAAAAGTGCGGATATACGATTCTTGTTTATCAGTGTCCCTGACAACTATGCCACAATTAAGTTTCTTAACTGATCAAATCAGTTTGAGCTATTTATTTGTCATGTTATATATTTGAGATATTATTTATATTCAAAATATAAATCATGTTATTCACATCTAATGTGTTTATCTCAATATCATCTTTATATAATGAAACACTTTAGTGTTCTAGAATATAAAGGTACACCCGCAGCGGGTTATACGCGATATAGAGATAATGTTTCTAGTCAAACTAGCTACAATATAACAGTTTCTAAATTTAAGTACTAACCCGAAGGTAGTTCCTAAATTCAGATATCTACGGTTAAAACAGCGACTTTCGTCCCGTTTTCAATTCGCAGATAAATCTCAATTGAAGTCAGTATCCTGTTCAAAATAGATTCTGAACATCAATATATATATTTTATGTACCACACTAAGTATCTAAAATCCAATTTTAATACTTGATGTGAACATAATTATGACAAACATAATGGATTAAGCACTTAAGTTATCATTAAATGATCTTCCAAAGATTATGCTCTACTATTTGCTTAACTCCAGGCTTAGGCATAATACGTTATTTTATCAAATAAAATAGTTTATTTTTTCCAGGACCATCCTGAAATTTATTCCCAATTTGAAAAATAAAATCGTTTAAATACATTTTCGCCCAGGATTATGTCTTAAACATTAATCTTTCATTATATATCTTGATTCTAATAGTCCAACTATATAATCAACGATTTGTGGTACTATTTATTATAATGATTATAATAGTCCAACTATATAATCAAATATAATAAATTAATTTATTAACCTCAATTACATTGATTACTATAGTCCAACTATAAAATCAACTGTAAACTGAAATTAATTAATTCAATATATTGATTAATATAATCCAATTATATATAATCAAATATAATACAGTCCAACTGTTTATTAAAACAACAATTTAAATATTAGTCCAACTAACATTTAATCTAACGACGAAATAATTTGAATGAGCGCGTATGGCGAGTAATTGAACGAGTATTGCAAATTCAATTCTTGCCTCCCACTATTTTTCGGCGAGCCTCTAACCCTCTGTCGAGTACTCGGGAAACCGTGTTTCCTAGTGGGCTAGGATCCCGTTAAATATCACACAATCTTGACTTTGGCCAACAAATTGTATGATAATTAACTAGGTAGATCTCGAAGATCAATTGGATCTCATCCAATTCCTAGATCCAGTAGGCGGATATCCAAATCCTAAACATATATCTTATATATGCCAATACATCCAATGTATTACCTAACCTTTTTCCTCTGAATCAACTAAGCCTTGGCTTTGGCACAACAAACCTAGTGATCCCAGTCAAGTGTGACCCATTGACCATGGAAAGCTTCGTAATCAATGTCGATGGACAAGAAGTGGTCTTGACTTTGGCCAACAAACCACAACTTGGACAAGACACCGATATGGAACAAAGCTCTCGTGATTCAAACACATCTTCGACGGACAAAGGGCTTGACTTTGGCCAACAACCCAATGCCAATCTCGGATCTTGAGTAAGAATCACTCAATGGAAGGAAAAACACTTGATATTGAGCGAGGGTTTTTCGCGTGCAATTGGCTACCAATTTATTATCTTTATTAAGGTCTCATCATCATACACCCTTAAACATGCATTCTAAACACATAATAAAGCGCATATGAAATAAAATAATAATGATATGCGGATGGATACTTTACATTGATCCTAGATCAAATCTCTCATTTTCTCTCTCCAAAGCTAGCACATGTATTTACTTCTACCCGTTACACTACACTTCTAAAGAAACCTCATTTACATTGAGGGGAATAGGTGAGAAGAGAATACAAAGAGTATAGAGGTGATAAGGCTGGACACGCAGGTCCAATTAATAAATCAAATTTATTACAATTTCCAAAATTGTCCCACCCGACTAATATCCATCCGATATACATTATTCATGCATCGCAACCATGTATTCATACAAGCATGTTATCAATCAATCTAATCCAATTAATTAATCTGATAATTAGTGATCATCCAATGTTCAAACAACGATTTGATTTTTGTGAGTCAAACTCGTTTTGCGAATAAGTACTCAAAGTACGAATTCTTGAATTAAATTAAACTACATAATTAAATCCAATTTAATACGCATTTAATTCTAATTCACTATTTAATTCCAAATTAAATATTACACTTTTATTAACGAACCTTTACGACTTAAATTCAAATTTAATCGCAACGGGTCTCAAAGCCCGATTAACATCTAATGTTTATTTAATTAAAGTCCAATGGGCTTTTAATTAATTTCTATAAGGCGTGGACTTTTGGTCAACTCGGGTCAAACCGAACAACCAAAATCCAATCCGGGAGTTACCCCATAAGCCCAGAAATCAATTTTGGCCCATTAGGCCCAATTAAATAATTAAGGTCCATTAAGTCATAATTGGACTTTATGGATGCGGTTTTAGGCCCAATTGGATCCAACCAAATTTGCCTAAACTCAACTTTGTACAACAAAGCCCAAAAGCCCAATACAACCTTAAAGGCCCAATTTCCAAAAATAAGCCCAATTAATTAACTTATAAAATTCTAAATTCCATAATTAATTAACCTAAGTGTAATACACAATTAACCACCCAATTAATATTTCTAAAACATCAATTAGCATACTTAATCATGCACTTTAACATTAAATAGTGTCCAACACAATTTATTAAAATCAAACCCAATTTACATGCTTTTGTTCTCGGCAATTAGGGGTTTTTCCAATCCGATTCGGTTTCAATCCAATTGAATCCACAATCATCATTTCCCAAATCAATTCAATTCATCCAATGAATTAAAATCAAAAAACACAATGAATTTCAAATTCAATTGAATTCGGCCAAGCCACTTTAATTTGGGAAAAATGTTCCAAATCAAAATTCAATCAAATTGAACTTCAAACAACATTACCCAATTGTTTTAAGTCATCCAATGATCAAACAAACAAAATCACCAAGAAATTTAGGGTTCTTTAATTTCGGCCAACATAAGCAATTTGGGGAAATTTGTTCCAAACACAATTTCAACAAATTGATCCAATCAATCTTAAATTAAACATACTTAAGCATTCTCATTCATCCAATTTCACAAAATATGCTCAAAATCAAGTTTACCCAAATTTGTCACTTTATGCCAACATAAAAAAATTGGGGAAATTTGTTCCAAACACAATTTCATCAAATTGATCCATCAATCTTAATTCAACTTTAGCATTCTCATTCACCAATTTCACAAATATGCTCAAAATCAAGTTTACCCAAATTGTCACTTTATGCCACATAAAAAATTGGGGAAATTTGTTTCCAAACATAATTCTTCAAATTGATCCAATCACATTAATTCAACAACATTTAAGCATACTTAATCAATCAATTTAATCAAATCATGCTTCAATTGATTTTACCCAATTTTCATGCCCAAAATTTAGGGAAATTGAATCCAATCCAATTTCATGAAATTGATCATACACAACTTCAATTCAACCTCATTCAAGCATACTTCATCAAACAATTCAACCAAATCATGCCTAAATCGAGTTTACCCAATTTTAACCCTAACTTTTTCATGCTTGATCAAAGCTCAAGATACCATTGTTGAGTTCTAATATAGGTCCCAAGAATCATGAAATCAAGCATAAAATTCGTATGAACACATCAAAGGAGTAAGGCGGAAAACATAACTCACATTGAACGGTTTGAGATGCGAAGAACAAGATCGTTTTTCTGCCTCCCTCCAAGCTCGGCAGTGGCTTCCTCATGCAGTGGGCTGCTCGGTTTCACTGGTTATTGTCTCCTCCATGATCGGCCATTGATGAACACCATTGAAGCTCCAAGCTTCAAGCTTCCAAAACGATTCCAAGCTCATAAATTCGTTTCCCTATCACCTATGTATAACCCATGTGGTGCTAGCACTACTCCTTTCTTCTTTGCTTCTCACTGATTCGGTCAAACCAGATTTTTGGAGAAGAAATCGGCTTGAAGCGTGAGAGGGAGAGAGAAGAAGAGAGAAAGAGGGAGGGAAAAAGGGTTTCATAGAAACCGATTGAGAGAGAGAGAAAATAAAGAAAAATGCTTTATATATTTATTTCATTTTCCAAAAACAAAAAACCAAATACAATAAAAGCATTTTCATTTACAAAAAGTCAAAAAGCAAAAGCCATTAATGCCTTTTCAACAACCACATCAATCACTCAAATCAAGTGACAACATGTCACATCACTCAAAGTGACATTTGATTTGACGCTTGATGTGACTAGCGATTTGACGCACGATTTGACTTGCGTGCCGCACTCGAATTCGAAATGCGAATGCGCTCGCAAATAATCCGGGCTCGGGTTCGCTAATTCCAAATTAATGAATTTTCCGTCGCGTCGTAATTAAATGATTACGCCTAGCGAAATCACTATTCACGTCGCTAACGAATTAATTCTAAATTAATTCGTTCGCCCGAATTAAAATCTAATTTCAATTCCGCGTCGAAATCCAATTTCTAATAATATATCAAATATATTATTTTATCGATTAATTCCAAATTAATCGTTCTCTCTCTTTAATTAATATTTTATCCCAGATAAAATATCTCCGTGATTAATCCCAGATTAATTTTCTCTCTCTTCTAATTAATCCCAGATTAATTAAGTGCGAGTTATACGTCATCGGTGAATCTTCGGGAAGCGACCCATGAGATCCGGATATGTTGGCAGTAAATACGGTCGTCGGACTATCCGAACACGTAAGTACCTCGTACTACGTTTATACCGATTTACAAGACAAGGTTGGCTTCTAGCAAAGCGCCATGCCTACCCAATTCTCCAGAAATATTCTTACAGGAATATATAGATCTGTATCAAGCGTAGTATACCGTAGTATTGTATCAGCCCAGTATCGGATAGTCACGTGGTAGGGCTGGGGGGCTGGATTAGTGTCTGCCCCGTCCGAAGCACATGTCGGATGTCTAGGAACTAGTCTCTATAATCGGATATACATGACCTTGTCATAATATCCCGATGGCCGGCCAGCACTTAAGAGCACTAATACCGTATCCTGCGTGACATCATCTCCACTATGACTGGAGTGATAATTCCGTCTTGACATCACACCCAATACACTACGACTCTCTGATAAACCCAGAAGTGGTGTACGCAGAACCGGTTAAAGCC
Organism: Zanthoxylum bungeanum; assembly: GCA_019454045.1. Lineage (NCBI taxonomy): Eukaryota > Viridiplantae > Streptophyta > Magnoliopsida > Sapindales > Rutaceae > Zanthoxylum > Zanthoxylum bungeanum. The sequence goes on from SKCR01036285.1 coordinate 122,923, forward strand.
CTGTACCACCAAGACCAAAGTCTATCGATTATCGCAAGTATTAGCGATGATGTAAGTCTCAGGTTAAGACTATACACACCTACCTTGATTTCGGCCTCCCATAGACACATAGTCATAATACCAATGGGATTCCGAGGGGTCTATCCAGAGCGAAGCTGTTTCCCGTACCATCGGTGAAACACGACCTCCTATCGCACTTGCATAAGTATCCGATACTTATATATATGAGAACTATGCCGTTGTGCCCTCACAACGCACACAAGTGCAATCTAGCCTATTCCGCATTATCGATGTCCAGTCTCGATAATACTCCGGCTATGGATGATATTTAATGATTAAACCTTCGGGGACTGATACTGTCTCATATCATTCTCAGTCCAGGAACTAATCATAGGGACCTCTCTTCATTTATATATCTATGGTGATCTAATCACAAATGATGAGAGTGCAATTTCCTTGTCACATTGTTAATTTGCTACAACAACACAATGATCTGTGCAAATAGTGACGCTATGGGTCATTTTGTCCAACAGTAATACCTTTGGTTAAATTAACTTTAGTTGGAAAGTTTTTATTAACCCCTTGGTCCCACACCCACTGTATCTTTTTATAATGTTATTATTATATAAACAAGTGATTGTATTTATTAGCCTTAAAGGTAATAAATCTCTAGTTCATCACGAAAATAATTAATTCGGCTAAGGGACAAGCAATACACTCCTATTTCTTTAGAAGTCTCTAATTGCTTGCACACTTAAAATAATCATGCCCAATTTAATCATACATAGAATCATCAAGCATATGAGTTTTTAATATGTTGGAATTATTTTTGGCATTAAATAACTTTGATTAATATTTAATTATGATATTGCATTTATTTATTAAAAATAAATTTACTATTCACGTTTTTCTGCAGCGCGTAATTTTAAATGCAATTTCACAATTCAAATCTAAACCAAACATGCACAAATTGTGCCTAAAATTAAGTTCAGGGTGTTAGCTTTCCAAAGAGCTTTCTAAACACCCAATTTAGAGTTCATGAGTGAGAACTAATCAAAACCAAAAATGGCGTTGATACCACTGTTGGGAAGCAGCAGCCGCGAGTGCGCAGCGGAAAATAAAAAAATATTATGCCGCTTTCCCTTTGCCCAAGACCCATTTGTTTTTATTATTCTACAAGCCTATGCATGTACTATATATTCTAAGCATAAAACTTAAAAAACATGCAAAGAACATAAACCTAAACATGCTAACTATCATAAGAACTTTAATTAAAATAAATATAGAAAAAGACTTACTTGAACCGAAGGCTCCTCCAGTCCTCCCTCCAATCTACAAGCTTTTCTCAAGCTCAGCAAGCTCTTCCACGTTCCGAAGAGCCACCCAAGTGTGTGGCCTCCAAAGATGCACACACCAAAGCCAAAACTAAAGGGCAAGACTACGTCTTGAGTGCACGGGCATTTTGCCATTGGTGCTAGCCTACGCAAATACCTCAAAAATTTTAACTCGAGGTTCCTCGAGTCAATTAGACTTAAGGATCCTCAAAATCAGTGGCTTACTCTTAAACTTTAGAGTTGTCACTTATATAAACCCAAGATATGAAAGGTTTTGGTGTAGCAAATTTGTAAAGAATTCTTTGGGTTTATATAGTGCTCCAAATGTTGGACAGTTATGACCCATAGCATCACTATTTGTACAGATCATGGTGTTGTTGTACAAATTAACTATGTGACAAAGGAAATTGCCCTTTTATCATTTGTAATTAGATTACCAAGATGTATAAATGATAGAAGGTCCATATGATTAGTTCCGGATTGATAAGATATGAGACAATATCAATCCATGAAGGTTTAATCATTAAATATCCCTAGTCATAGTATTATCGAGATTGGACATCGATAATGCAGAATAGACTAGTGTTACACTTGTGTGCGTTGTTAGGGCATAACGACATAGTTCTCATATATTTGGGTATAAGATACTCATGCAAGTGTAGTAGGAGGTTATGTTTTACCGATGGTACGGAAAACAGCTTCGCTCTGGATAGACCCTTCGGAATTCCATTGGTAGTGTGACTATGTGTCTATTGAAGTCCGAATCAGGGTAGGTGTATTTGGTCTTAACCTGACACTTGCACCGCTAATACTTGCGAAAATCAATGTAATTTGGTTTAGGTCATCCAGTTCTTTAACAGGTTCTGTGTACGCCTCTTCTGGGTATATTGAGAATCGTAGTGTATTGGGAGTGATGTCGAGATGGAAGTATCACTCCAGTCATAGTGGAGATGATGATCACGTAGGATACGGGACTCGTTCTCTTATATGCTACAGCTATAGGGATATTATGACTAGGTCATGTTTATCTGATTATAGAGACTATTTACCAGAGATCCGATATGTGCTTCGTATGGGGCAGACATATTTCCAGCCCCAGGCCTAGCATGTGACATCAGATGCTGGATCGAAATATGCAATACTAGGTATACTACGCCTGATATAGATCACATATTCCTGTAAGGATATTTCTGGAGAATTGGGTAGGCATGGCGCTTTGCTAGAAGCCAACCTTGTCTTCTAAATCGGTATAAATGTAGTAATAGATACGTACGTGTTCGGATAGTCCGACGAACGTATTTACTGCCAACATATCCGGGGATCTCATAGGTCGCTTCCCGAAGATTCACCGATGACGTATGACTCACACTTTATTAATCTGGGATTAATTAGATGAGAGAGAAAATTAATCTGGAATTAATTACGGAGATATTTTATCTGGGATAAAATATTAATTAAAAGAGAGAGAACGATTAATTTGGAATTAAACGATAAAATAATATATTCGATATATTATACGAAATTGGATTTCGACGCGGAATTGAAATTAGATTTTAATTCGGGCGAACAAGTTAATTTAGAATTAATTCGTTAGCGACGTGAATAGTAATTTTGCTAGGCATAATTATTAATTACGACGCAACGAAAATTCGTTAATTTGAAATTAGCGAACCTGAGACCGGGAGTGTTTGCGGGCACACTCGCATTGCGAACTCAAGTGCGGCCCACAAGTCACATCAAGCGTCAAATCACTAGTCATATCAAACGTCAAATCACTTGTCACTTTGAGTGATGTGATGTCAAGTCACTTGTGATGTGAATAGTTGATGTGGGTTGTTGAATGCATTTAATGCATTTTTGCTCCAAAAATTTGCTGACTTTTTCAAAGCCATTTCAAAAAATTTTGGTATATGTTATTATTGATTTTGGAAATCAATTTTTTAACCTAACACACATCTAACTCTCTCTCTCTCCTCACAAGAATCGGCCAAGGGCCATTTTCTTCTTCATATCTCTCCCTTGGCCGAATGGCTAACTTCTTCTCTCCCATTTGGCTTGGCCGAATGGATCAAGAACAAAGAAGAGATTTTGTTGCAAAATCATGAGTGCTAGCACACAAAGGAGTCATCCTAAGGTGATAGGGAACTAATTTCGTGAGCTTGGAATACACATCACAAAGCTTGGAGCTTGGGACATCCATGGCCAAAAATGGAGGAGCATAAATGGAGCTTACTGCCGAAAACCTTGGAGGGAAAAGCTTGAAGTTTTTTTGTTCCTCGCATCGCATCCAAACCGATCAATGTAAGTATGTTTCCGCCATATTTCATTGTTGTATTCACATGTGTTTCTTGCTTGAAAATGATCATTGGGACCTTAGAGAAACCCAACAATGGTATCTTGAGCCAATATTGAGCATGAAACTTTTTAGGGTTAAAATTGGGTAAAATCAATTTGAGCATGATTTGATGAAATTGTTTGATTAAGTATGCTTGAATGATGTTTAATTGAAGTTGTTCATGATCAATTTCATAAAATTTGATTGGATCAATTTTTCCCCAATTTGATTAGCTTGGCCGAATCTATAGTGCCCTAAATGTCTTGGTAATTTTGTGTTTTTTGATCATTGGATGAGTTGGAAAACATTGGGTAATGTCGATTTAAGATTCAATTGGATTGGATTTAAAATTGGACAATAAAACCTAAAAACTGAGACTTTGAAGCATGAAATGGGTTTGATTTTTGATTAAAAGTGTTGGACATGTTTTGACGATATAAGCATAATTAATTGTACAAATTTGTGTTTTGGAAATATTAATTTGGATGATTAATTATGGCAATACACTTAAGTTAATTAAGTTATAAAATTTGGAATTTGGTAATTTATTAATTGGGCCTATTTTGGAAATTGGGCTTTAAAAGTTGTAATTGGGCTTAATGGGCTTGGTTGTACCAAGATGGGTTTAGGCTAAATTGGTTGGATCCAATTGGGCCCAAAACCATATCCATAAAGTCCAATTATGACTTAATGGACCTTTAATATTAATTGGGCTTAATGGGCCAAAATTGGTTTCTTGGCAAATAAGGGTGATTCCTTAAATGGGCTTTGGTATTTGGGTTGACCCATGTTGACCAAAAGTCCATGCCTTAAGAAATTAATTAAAAGCCCATTGGACTTTAATTAAATTAACATTGGATGTTAATCGGGCTTTGAGACCCGTAACGATTAGACTTAGAATCGAAGTCGTAAAGGTTCATTAATAAAGTGTAATATTTAATTTGGAATTAAATAGTGAATTAGTATTAAATACAAATTAAATTGGATTTAATGTTGTAGTTTATTTAATTCAAGAATTCGTACTTTGAGCACTTATTCGCAAAACGAGTTGGACTCGCGCAAAATCAAATCGTTGTTTGAACATTTGATGATCATTAATTATCAGATTAATTAATTGGATTAGATTGATTGATAGCATGCTTGTGTGAATACATGGTTGTGATGCATGAATAATGTATATCGGATGGATATTAGATGGGTGGGGCAATTTTGGAAATTATTGTAATAAATTTAGAATTTATTAAATTGGACATGCGTGTCCAGCCTATTACATCCTTACTCTTTGTATTTCTCTTCTCACCTATTCCCCTCAATGTAAATGAGGTTTCTTTAGAAGTGTTATGTAATCGGGTGAAGTAATACTTGTGCTAGCGGGAGAGAGGAAATAGAGAGATTTGTTCTAGGAACAATGTGTTTTAAATATCCATCCGCATATCATTATTATATTTATTAATATGCGCCTTAATATGTGTTTAGAATGTATGTTTAAGGGTGTATGATGATGAGACCTTAACAAAGATAATTAATTGGTTACCAATTGCACGCCAAAAACCCTCAACATCATATTAAGCGTTTTTCCTTCCATTGAGTGATTCTTACTCAATCCAAGACTTGCATTGGTTTGTTGGCCAAAGTCAAGACCTTTGTCCGTCGAGGATGTGTTTGAATCATGAAGGGTTTGTTCCATATTGGTGTCTTGTCCAAGTTGTGATTTGTTGGCCAAAGTCAAGATCACTTCTTGTCCATCGACATTGATTACGAAGCTTTCCAAGGTCAATGGGTTCCGCTTAACTGGGATAACTAAGTTTGTTGTGCCAAAGCCAAGGCTTAGTTGATTCAGAGGAAAAATGTTAAGCAATATATTGGATATATTAGCATATATAAGATATATGTTTCGGACTTGGATGTCCATCTACTGGATCTAGGAATTGGATGTGATCCAATTGATCTTAGAGATCTACCTAGTTAATTATCATACAATTTGTTGTCCAAAGTCAAGATTGTGTGTTATTTAACGGGATCCTAGCCCACTAGGAAACAAGGTTTCCCGAGTACTCCACAGAGGGTTAGAGGCTCGCCGAAAAATAGTGGGAGGCAAGTATTAAATTTGCAATATTCGTTTAGTTACTTGCCATACGCGCTCATTTCAAATATTTCGTCAAATAAATTAATATATTAGTTGGACTAATATTTAATGTTGTTTTTTAATTAAACAATTGCACTGTATTCAAACTATTTCAATTAATAGTTGATTTTATAATTGGATTATAGTAATCAATATAATTGAATTTAATCTATTAAATTATAGTTGATTATATAGTTAGACTATAGTAATCATTATAATAAATAGTACCTAAAATCATTGATTAAATAGTTGGACTATTAGAATCAAGATAATTGAAAGATTAGTGTTTAAAACATAATCATGGGTGAAAATGTATTTAAACGACTTTAATTTTCAAATTGGGAATAAAAGATCAGGATAGTCCTGAAAACTAAGAAGTTACTTTATTTAATAAAATAACATCTTAAGCCAAAGCCTGGAGTTAAGCAAATAGTAGAACATGATATTTGGAATATTCATGTAATGATAACTTTAGTGCTTAATCCATTAAGCTTGCCAAATAGACTCCTTAATTTCTTAATCAGAACTAAGGATTAGATCCTTATAGTATGATAATGAAATTGAAGGATCTTCATAGATCTATTTTTTAGATCTTAGAAGTTCTAAATTGCAATAGTAAACTTTAAAGAGTTAATGGCTATACTCAAGAAGTCAAAACCAAAGTTTGCAATAAGGCAAGAAGCGCCATGCGCATCTTACTTCGATATTCCAGAAGGCCAAGGCTTGGCCAAAGGCTTCTGGAGTGTGAAAAGGGCAAAGGCAAAATCATTATAATCTTCTGGGAAGACAAATGACATATCCCAAAATGTCTGCCTAAACTGTAGCAAACGGGATCACGGAAGCGTGACTGCCGTATGGACAAGGCAGACATGAAGGAATTGAAGACGGGCAAGGCTCCGACATCAAATATGTTTGTCAAAAATATGTTCACTACTAGTATTAAAATTGGATTTTAGATATTAAGTGTGGTACATATATATACATTGATGTGTCGAATCTGCTGAGAGCAGGATACTGACTTCAGTAGAGATTTATCTGCGAATCGGAAACGGGATGAGAGTCGCTGTTTTGACCGTAGAGACCTAAGTTTAGGAACTACCCTTAGGGTATGTACTTAAATTAGGAAACTGTTATAATATAACTAGTTTGACTAGATACATTATCTCTATATCAGAGTATAATCCGTAGCGGATATACCTTTATATTCTAGAACACTAAAGTGTTTTATTTTATAAAAATGATATTGAGATAAACACATTAGATGTGAATAACAGTATTTATATTTTGAATATAAATAAATCTCAAACGTATAACATAACAAACAAATAGCTCAAACTGATTTTATCAGTTGAGACTTATAAGTGGCATTGTTGTCTGGGACACAATTAAACAAGACTCGTATATCCACACTTTCGAAGAGTGGGTACTAGGACAAATTTGATTCTATTCAAATAAAGTCTACGAATCTAGTTTATTGGCCAAAGTGTCTAAAACACATTTTACTTGGTAAAAGTGTAAATGTCATCGATCTGTTAGCCCTTATCCATAGTGAAGTAAGTGGGCCCATATCTAGCTAGGCTAGAGGTGAATATGAATGTTTCGTGACCTTTACGGATGTGGCATCGCGTTATGGTTATGTGTTTCTTTCAAAACATAAATCGGAAACTTTTAGAGTTTCGACACGAAGTAGACAAATAGATCGGCTAAAGTATTAACCATCACGGTTAGACCATGATGAAAATACTTAAGCAATAAGTTTCTCATATACTTGAAAGAGTATAGTATTCTTTCAATGATGACTCCTCTCGGAACACGTCATTTTGACGGTGTGTCCGAACAGAGAAACTGAATTTTGTTAGACATGATAAGGTTAATCATGAGTCGTTCTGAGCTACCATTTCCTTCAACGGATATGCATTAACAGTGAAAAACTTATTTAGAATAAGGTTCCATAAAAATCTGTTAGACAGACTTCATATTAGATATGAACAGGAAAGAAACTGGGTTTTCTCATTCCTGATGATTTGGGAATGCTAGGCATATGTTTGGATGATACCAAACTAAAACCCAAATCACATAAGTGCCAATTGTAGGTTATCCTAGGGAAACCAAAGTATAATACTTATACATCTCACAAGAGAACAATGTAATTGTTGCTCGCCATGCGGTTTTCTTAAGAGGAATACCTATATGCAGTGGTAAGTGGGAGGATAGTAAAACTCGATGAAAATCAGAGTAATACTATTCCTGGCACCGATTTCTTAATGGAACACAGATAGTTCATCAAAGATGAAACTATACCAGTAATCTTCGAATACACAAGAACCGCGTAGATCGGAGAGAGTCAGAAAATAACTTGAGGTATGGGTTTCTGATCTCACCTCATAAAGATGTCAATCTTATTTAGGAATACGAACTGAATACATATGAGGAAGTGATACAAGGTATCGACTCCCTATTATGGCAAAGTGCCATTATGTCCAAAAATGGATTCCATGTATAACAACTAAGTTTGGATACTAGTTGATGTACCAAAAGGCATTGTGCCTACTGGTACTATTTAGTCTTCAAGGAAGACATACGTGGAAGGCAACATACCAACGTACAAAGCTAGGCTTGTAGAGGAAAGGTATCGTTATCAAAATTGGGTCGATTACGACAAAACTTTTTACCTGTTGCCATGGTAAATCAATTTGGATAATGATTGCTGATGCTGCATGTTTCATTCATGAAATATGACAGTTGAATGCCAAAACTGCTTTCCTTAAAGGAAACCTTTCGGAGGATGTTTACAACATCCTGACGGTTTTGTCATACCAAAACTAGCAAACAAGGTTTGCAAGTTAATTCGATCCATGGATGGATTGAAGCAAGCATAGCGATCTTGGAATTATCGTTTTGATGTAATCATAATGGTGTATGATTTAATTCAAAATGAATATGATTCTTGTGTATATAAGGAGGTTAGTAGGAGCGCACTGACAGTGAATGTCCTGTATAATAATGAAGATATATCATTTCTTGGAAATGATATTCCCATAATACAATCGGTGAAAGCTTGGCTTTCATAAAATTCTCCATAGAATTCTTGGGAGAAACAACCTTTATTCTAGGAATAAAGATCTACTGGGATAGATTTAAAGTTGTTAAAACTCTCCGAGAAATCGTACATTGAAAAATGTACGTGACCTGGTGTCTCATATGCATGGATTCACAATCAGGCCAATCCAAGTGATAGTCATTGGATTGATGTTAAGAACATCTTTTAGTATCTTAGAGGAACTAAGGATGCTGTCTTATACTATGGAGAATGAGAACTTGAAGTGACTGGGTTCACTGTCGTAAGTTTCCTAACCGATAATAACGACTATAAGTCGTAACAACGGTACTATAAAGTTTGAATAACGGAACAGTGAGCTGGAAATCTTCCAAGCAAGATAATGTTACCGAATAAACAACAAAAGCGGGTTATTGCTGCAGTTGAGGCAGCAATATAAGCCTTCTGGATTGATAATAATCTAATTAGATTAGATGTAGTTCTGTTAGCAGCTGAGCTAGGCTACAACGCAGGCTAAAGAATTAATGGTCTCATCAACGATCCAGATATATTCTTTGACTATTCATCTGATTCGTTCGGATCATACATCGTGGCGATGTGAAGATCGAATAAATCGCATCAGATGATAATCATGCAAATACGATGACGAAAGCCTTTCCTCAGCAGTTTGAGCGAACCATACATAGTTCGGGTATAGGACACTTGAGTGACTGGCTATAGGCCAAGTGGGAGATTGTTGGACAGTTATGACCCATAACGTCACTATTTGTACAGATCATGGTGTTGTTGTACAAATTAACTATGTGACAAAGGAAATTACCATTTTATCATTTGTAATTAGATTACCAAGATGTATAAATGATAGAAGGTCCATATGATTAGTTCCGGATTGATAAGATATGAGACAGTATCAATCCATGAAGGTTTAATCATTAAATATCTCTAGTCGTAGTTTTATCGAAATTGGACATCGATAATGCGGAATAGACTAGTATTACACTTGTGCACGTTGTGAGGGCATAACGACATAGTTCTCATATATTTGGGTATAGGATACTCATGCAAGTGTAGTATGAGGTTGTGTTTTACCGAGGGTATGGAAAACAGCTTCGCTCTAGATAGACCCCTCGGAATTCCATTGGTAGTATGACTATGTGTCTATGGAAGTCCGAATCAGGGTAGGTGTATTTGGTCTTAACCTGAGACTTGCACCGCTAATACTTGCGATAATCAATGTACTTTGGTTTAGGTCATCCAGGGCTTTAACAGGTTCTGTGTACGCCTCTTCTGGGTATATTGAGAATCGTAGTGTATTGGATGTGATGTCGAGATGGAAGTATCACTCTAGTCATAGTGGAGATGATGATCATGTAGGATACGGAACTCGTTCTCTTATATGCTGCAGCTATCGGGATATTAGGACTAGGTCATGTTTATCCGATTATAGAGACTAGTTACCAGAGATCCGATATGTGCTTCGTACGGGGCAGACACATTTCCAGCCCCAGGCCTATCATGTGACATCAGATGCTGGATCGAAATACGCAATACTACGTATACTACGCCTGATATAGATCACATATTCCTGTAAGGATATTTCTGGAGAATTGGGTAGGCATGGCGCTTTGCTAGAACCCAACCTTGTCTTGTAAATCGGTATAAACATAGTACTAGGTACGTACGTGTTCAGATTGTCCGACGACCGTATTTACTGCCAACATATCCGAGGATATCATAGGTCGCTTCCCGAAGATTCACCGATGACGTATGACTCACACTTTATTAATCTGGGATTAATTAGATGAGAGAGAAAATTAATCTGGGATTACTTACGGAGATATTTTATCTAGGATAAAATATTAATTAAAAGAGAGAGAACGATTAATTTGGAATTAATCGATAAAATAATATATTCGATATATTATACGAAATTGGATTTCGACGCGGAATTGAAAATAGATTTTAATTCGGGCGAACAAGTTAATTTAGAATTAATTCGTTAGCGACATGAATAGTACTTTTGCTAGACATAATTATTTAATTACAACGCAACGGAAAATTCATTAATTTGGAATTAGGGAACCCGAGCCTGGGAGTGTTTGCGGTCGCACTCGCATTTCGAACTCAAGTGCGGCCCACAAGTCACATCAAGCTTCAAATCACTAGTCACATCAAGCGTCAAATCACTTGTCACTTTGAGTGATGTAATGTCAAGTCACTTGTGATGTGAATAGTTGATGTGAGTTGTTGAATGCATTTAATGCATTTTTTCCTCCAAAAATTTGTTGACTTTTTGAAAGCCATTTCACAAATTTTTTGTATATGTTATTATTGATTTTGGAAATCAATTTTTTAACCTAACACACATCCAACTCTCTCTCTCTCCTCACAAGAATCAGCCAAGGGCCATTTTCTTCTTCATATCTCTCCCTTGGCCGAATGGCTAACTTCTTTCTCTCTCATTTGGCTTGGCCGAATGGATCAAGAACAAAGAAGATATTTTGTTGCAAAATCATGAGTGCTAGCACACAAATGAGTCATCCTAAGGTGATAGGGAACTAATTTCGTGAGCTTGGAATACACATCACAAAGCTTGGAGCTTGGGACATCCATGGCCGAAAATGGAGGAGCATAAATGGAGCTTACTGCCGAGAACCTTGGAGGGAAAAACTTGAAGTTTTATTGTTCCTCACATCGTATCCAAACCGATCAATGTAAGTATGTTTCCGCCATATTTCATTGTTGTATTCACATGTGTTTCTTGCTTGAAAATGATCCTTGGGACCTTAGAGAAAGCCAACACCAAAGACAACAAAATTAATTAAGAATCTGATGTGGGATAAAAGCTAATTTAATCTTAGCCATTGGATCTTAATTTAGTGGTTTAATGAGATTATAAAATCCTAATAAGAGTTTGGGCTGAATTGGAATTCAAAACAAATAACAAAAAAAAATTACTATTCACGTGAATAGTAATTTTTTTTCTTTTTTTTTTTTATTCCAATTCCCAAAGTGCCTTCATCGTCATTCACCAATCCCTAAGCCACTATGGAACCTCATAAATGATCTGTTCAATAATTAAACACATTGAACCATTTATGAACAATTCCTACAGCAATCATATATGCTGTTATATTTGTATTGTGCACTGTTAACCATTGATTTCGAATTTGTTGTGTGTGACCTTTTGGGTTCCCCTCAAGTTTGACATGAAATGAATCGTGATAATTTAACTTTTCATTTGTGACTACAGTTATTCCTCTTTTATTTGGCACACATTGCATAGGACTAACCCACGTGCTGTCATAGATGGGGTAGATGATGCCGGCATCCAACCATTTGATAAAACATCTGGAAGTGTGTTATATGTAATTATTAAAGTCATTTTCAAAACAAAATAATAGTAATAAAATAAAAAAAATGAAAATGAAAATGAAAATTTTCAAACTTCCACCAAACATGCTTGCATGTTTGGTGTAGGATTTGGTGCCATGTTTGGTGTCATGTTTATTGGAGCAATTGGTGGAGAAATTGGTGGAAGCCTTTAGATTTGCCTATAAATACCAAGCTAAACTTTGTAAATTTTTCATGCTTTCTTTAGAGGAATTTCTCCATGAAAACCTAAAGGAAAATGTCTTGTATATTTATTTAAGTTTTCTTGTATTTTATTTTTATTTAATTAATAAAATTTTGTGTGTTTTCATTAAAGCATGAGCATGTAATCTCATTCTGCTGGGGTGAAAAGGTGAGACTTTTAATATAATAAATTAGATTTATCTCCCTTATTTTAATTAAAATTTGGATTAATTAGTTACCGCCTATATGGCCGGTTTAGGTGACAACTTTATTTACCGCCTATATGGTCGGTTTTACATTCCAGACGTAGTTTCCGCCTATATGGACGGTTTAGGTAATAACCTTTTTACCGCCTATATGGTCGGTTGGACTTAATTGAGACAAATGGAATTTCCGCCTTTATGGTCTGGTTAAATAAAATTAATTAATTGGTAAACATTGACAATAATAGAGATTTCTAATTTTGAAATATTAAAAGTGGATCCTTTAACCCCAACATTTTCTTTCATTATTGTAATTTTACTTTTATTTATTTTCAAGTTATTTTTTATGATGTTTTGTTCAATTAAGTTTTTAGTAATCCTATGTATGTGTCGTAGCTAAATACATAATCTAGGGGTGTGATGAATTCCAATATCACCGATTTATAAAGTTGATTATTTTATGTCTTGGGTAATATAAAGGTTTATCTATTGAGTTTTAAGCTTAATGCTTCTTGTTAACTGGCCATTAATAAGATTGATCTGGTAAACTTAAAATAAACTTGATGAAGGAATTTTAGGTTTCAGCCTTAGACTCAATAGCTCACGATCTCACCTCGAGGCATGGTGACCCTTAGGTAGATTTCCCTATAGAATAGACATATACTTGTCGGGCGGGGGTAGTCACAATTTGAATTTATTCTAAATGAATTCAGGTAACTTGGGTAACATAGAAATATGATTAATTGGGTTATTTAGGTGTTTGCATCTGACCATCGACAGAGGCTTTTGCATATTTTCGTGTTCCAGTTTAATAAACCGATATATTGCACAAACATGAGATAACCACTTCATCTTTAAAAGATATTGGAAGGATTCACAACCCTAGATAGTTTTATAATATTGAATTTTCCTTTAATTTACTTTCGCACTGTTTTATTTATTTGTTTTAGCAAAAATCACCATCTAATCAACAAACCAATCTATTAGGTACTTGTAAACATTTAACTTCATAAATTGATAGCTAAAGAATTAAGTCCTCATGGGATCGATACATTTTATACAACTTGAACGATACGTGCGCTTGCGTTACGTGAGTGATTTCACCGATCAAGTTTTTGGCACGTTGCCGGAGACTTATTTATCTTTTACTATTAATTTTGGGGTTAGATACCTTTACTTGTGTCTAATTTATTTTTACTTATTATTTTTATTTTCTTATGTTTCAGGTTCTCAGACACTACATGAGAAGAACTAGAAGCTTTGAAATCTGTCCACTTGACCATGAAATTGAAAGAACAATCAGAAAGTTGAGAAGGGAAAGGCGAGAAGCACTGATCAACATGGAACCTGAACCTTTGGAGGTTGTACCACCAATTCCCATTCAAGACAGAACTATTCAGGTGGTTGACGGCTTCATTTCATGTATTTTACTTCCTCTCTTACCAGCAAATGCGTGTGACATCAAAACATGCATCCAGATGATACAACAGTCAGTTCAGTTTGGGGGGAATGCAACTAAAGATCCTAATGCCCATATCAGCAACTTCCTGGAAGTTTGCGGCACATTCAATTACAACTGAGCGGCTAAAGAAGAATGAGACTGCATATTTTTCCATAATCCTTGAAAGATAGAGCTAAGGCTTGACTACATTAACTACCAGTAGGTTCCATCACAACTTGGAACACTCTAGCCACCAAATTCCTTGCAAAGTACTTTCCACCAGCCAGAACTGCAAAGCTGAGGAATGACATCACATATTTTATGCAACATGACTCATAATCCCTCTGCGAAGCCTGGAAAAGATACAAGGAATTGCTATGGAAATTTCCTCACCATGAGATTGCAAAGTGGCTACAAGTCTAAACCTTCTACAATGGACTTTCTGGACTGATGAGAACCACAATTGATACTGCTGGTAGAGGAGCTTTAATGGAAAAAAAAGAGGATCAGGCTTGAGATCTAATCGAAGAAATGGTCAACAACAGTTCTTTGTGGCCAATAGAAAGGAGCATGATCCAACGAATCGCAGGAATTTATGAAGTTGGAGCCAACACAGCAATGAATGCAAAGCTGGATCAGATATGCAAATTCATGGAAACTCTTAGCATGCAAGGTAATGCTGGATCCACAAATTCACCATATGGAGGAGCACCAGATACAAACCAACATGATGAGACATTGAATTATGTCAAAAATTTCAACACACAGGGGAACAATCCATATTCCAACACCTACAACCCATGGTAGATGAACCATCCCAATTTCGCATGGAGCAACAATTTAGGGCAAAGGAACAATCCACCACCCAGATTACAATAGCAAAAAAAAAGGCCAGGAGTATGAAAAAGAACCAAGAATAACAGAAGTGCTGGCTCACTTGAAAAAGCTAGAAGAAAAATACGACTCTCAAGCAGCATCATATGGTGCTATGTTCCAATCACAAGCAGTATTAATTCAAGGCCAAGCAGCATCTTTCAAAACTCTGGAGAATCAAATGGGACAACTGGCCAATGCTCAGAGTTACAGACTGCAAGGTAACCATCCTAGCAACACATAACCAAATCCAAGGAACCGAGGGAAGGAGCAATGTCAAGCCATTACTTTGAAAAGTGATGAATGGTAAATGTATCACTATTTCCCACTCATTTGACCTAATATTTTGAATAGATTCTTGAGTTTTGTGAATATTTTGATGTGTTTTGTGTTATTTTTTAGATAAATAAAGTTTCAGGACATTCTGGAGGTGATTTGGGGCTAAAATAGTTAAAAAGACAAAAAAGGCAAAATTGTCATTTTGCGCGTCACGAAGCGCAATCCTTTGGCGTCGCGACGCCTAACGTGTGTCGCTCCATGCTAACATGAGCCGGGGACACGTGTCAGAATCTGAGAAGTTTGACTTTGCTAACGTGCGTCGTGCCACGTGTCAACATCACAGCCCATCTACTAATGTGCGCCATGCCAAGTGTCATCATCCTATGGTGCCGATAATCGCCATCGCCACGTGTCTCCATGTGTCACCCCACATGTCAGCCACATCATCTCCATGTCAGCAGAAGACCGAGTCAATGTTGCCACGTCACCGCCATATCATCATCAGCCAATCATAGCGCGCCACGTGTCACAATCCTATGGTGCCGACAATCACCATCTCTATGTGTCGCCATGTCATTGCCACGTCAGCTCAATCATTCAGCTCCTAGCCACCTCTGCCACGTGTCACCTTATCCCTTTATCCATTGCCAAGTGTCGAGCTCTCCGTGTTCCACGTCACCAATCACGTGCGTCGCGACGCGTCACCACCATCGAGGCCTATAAATTCAGCTCATTCTTCTAATTTCATATGTACCTTCCTCTCTAAATTCTCTTATGTAAATAAGGAGTTTGTATTTAGTTTTCCTTAAATTTCAGTTTTGTAATTAATTTTTAGTTACTTTCTGTAATAATAATTTACTTTCTTTACTTTTTAAGTTTTTACTATTCAGCTATGAGGAGGTAACTTCCCCTGCTAAGGTGAAAGGTAAAACTTTTATTACTGCTATTTTGATTAATCTCCCTTAATTATAATATATTCACTATTTAAAATTTGACTTAACAAGGATATCGCTATATTAGTCGGTCGGTAATCAATTATAAACTGGTTTTAATCTGACTAAGCATGGATACCGCATGGTTGGTCGATTAGTAATTTACCGCCTATATGGCTGGTTTATGGACAAATATTGATACCGCCTTTAAGGCAGGTCAGACTTAATTTGACTTAATCAGGTTATCGCCTATATGACTGATTGGTAATGTTATCACAAATTAATATATTATATTAAGAGAGATATCTAAAACAGTAGTGGTAAAAGTATATCATTTAACAGTAGCATTTTATTTTATTGTAATTTTACTTTTCAGTATTTACTTTACCGCATTTAATTTTCAGCATTTTACTTTATGTCTTTTATTTTTAAGTTCTTACTAGCCCTAGTTATGTGTCGTAACTAAGTTAGTTATTTGGGGTTGTGAGGAATTTTAATATCACCGGTTTATAAGGGGTTATTTCATAGTTTGTGTAATTTAAAGGTTTACTTATTAAGTCTTAAGCTTAATGCGTCTTGTTAACTGGCCATTAATAAGATTGATCTGGTAAATCTAAAATAAACTTGACAAAGGAATTTTAGGTTTTAGCCTTAGACTTAATAGCCCACGATCTTCCTTGAGGATAGATAACCATTTAATAGATTTCCTTACAGGATAGACATATACCTGTCGGGCGGGGGTGGCCATAATTGGAACTTAAACTTAATGAATCCAGGTAATTTGGTTGACATAGACATATGGTTCAATTGGGTTAAACTAGGTATTTGCATCTGACCATCGACATAGGCTTTTGCATAATTTTGTGTTCCAGGTTAGTAAACCGATATATTAATTTGAATTTTCCTCAACCTACTTTTGCACAATTTTATTTACTTGTTTTTAAATTTAAAATCATCACCCAATCAATCAATCAAATATTTAAAATCATCACCCAATCTGCAATAAATATTTCGATGCGTTCTTATCTAGATATGGAGTTACTCATAAAGTTGCCACTGCCTACCATCCTCAGTCAGATGGACAGGTTGAAGTTTCAAACAGGGAGATCAAAAGTATCTTGGAAAGAACCGTCAGATCAACAAGGAGTGACTGGTCTACAAAATTGGATGACGCATTATGGGCCTACTGGACAGCTTACAAGACACATATTGGTATGTCCCCATATCGATTGGTGTTTGGGAAAGCATGTCATCTGCCAGTTAAGCTTGAACACAAGGCGTACTGGGCACTAAAGAAGTTGAATCTTGATTCACAAGCTGCAGGAGAGAAATGACTTCACCAACTCAACAAATTGGAGGAGTTTCATCTACAAGCTTATAAAAATGCTAGATTATACAAAGAAAAGACCAAGAAATTGCATGACCAAAAAATAGTGCACAGATAATTGGAACCAAGGGAGCAGCTGTTGTTGTACAATTCACGGTTGAAACTTTTCCCTAGAAAGTTGAAAACAATGTGGTCAGGTCCATTTGTGATCACTCAGGTTTTACCATATGAAGCTGTTGAGTTACTGGATCCCAACACCAACCACACATTCAAGGTTAACAGTCAGCGTGTCAAGCACTACTGGGGAGAATCATTTGAGCGACAAAAAAAAAGTGTCACACTTTCAGATCCAGCCTAACGTTCGAGAAGTCACGTCTAGCTGACGACGTTAAACTTAGCACTTGCATGGAGGCAACCCATGCAATTTTTTTTATATATTTGTGATCTGGTGTGTTTTATTTTTATGTGTTTAATTTTTTCAGGTAAAGTCATTTCACGATGGAAGAAGCTCTCGCAAATCTTCACAAGAAATTTCCTTCTCTCCCTCAAAAATCTCTGATGAAAGTCTACAAAGCTCGCTTGGAACGGATGAGACTACTGATGATTAAAGGTATTCCTACTGAGATTCGTTGGATAATCGAAGCACGGGTCCAATTAGCAAGTGAGTACTCTGATTCTTATAATTCTTATTTGCCTAGTTTTGGAAGAAGAACATATGCAAAGAAACGTAGAGCTAAGGAAATGGGTGTTTGTTACAAATGTGCATGCTGGAATTGCAATACTCGTTGTCGTTCTTTAGAAATGGTGTCTGATAATCGCGAAGATAAAATTAAATTCATTAGGGATGGCTTGAGTAAGGAGTCTTTAGATGATATATCTTCGACTCTTGAGACGCATCCCAGTGTATGTTCATATAGCCATCCGCAAATTACATACACAATTCCAAAAAGAAAGACAACAGTTAAGTCTCGGGAATCTGACTCAAAAAGACCATGTTTGCCAATTTATAAGAAAATTGGATGGGAAGCTTGTCCCTGACGCATAGACGTCAATCAAGCCGCTACTTTTCTTGTACATATTATATCTCTTTGTCTTTTCCTAATAATTATGATGTGTTTTGTTGTTTTCTTTTATTTTCTCCGACAGGATCCAGACCTTTTTGACTATCACGATTTATTTTACTGTTTAACTAATAATTTTCATTTGGCAGGTACTATTGCTATTATTTTTACTCACCCTTTTTCAGATGTTATAAATTCAATTCATCATTGCACTTTTGAAGGCATCCAGATAAAAATGGAAGCCACTTCAAGAAGACGAGTTGAAAACATCTGTGTGTTTGGCGGTACTAGTGTTGGTACTAAGCCACATTACGTAGCAGCAACACAGGAATTGGGACGAGTCATAGATGAGAAGAATAGACACCTAGTATATAGCGGAGGCAGTCTTGGACTAATGTGGATCAATTCAAAGGCCGTACAGGATGGAGGCAGTCAAGTTCTGGGAATCATCCAAAACCCTTGCCAGAGGCAGATCTTATAGGATCATCAAACAGAGAAAAACTTATTGTGCCAGGTATGTCTGAACGACTGGTGGAAATGATTAACCGTGCTGATGCTTTTATTGCTTTGCTAGGTGGTTTGGGTACGTTGGAGGAGATTTTCATAGTGCTATCTTGGGCAAACTTGAACATTCACCAGAAACCAATTGGATTGTTCAACGTAGATGGATTTTATGATTTTCTTTGTGTATTTCTTGATGATGCTCGAAGAAATAGGTTTGTGTCAAAACCTTTAAAAGAACTCCTCTTCACTGCCAGAACTGCCCAATATTTAATTGACCAAATCTTAGCTTATGAACCACAAATTCACCCTATCATTTCCAAGATAAAATGGTCCGATAATGATCGTGGTAAAAAGCATCGGATAAATCTGGATCTTAACCTTTAAATTTCCCATTTAGATGTAGAATTTCAGCTAACCAGGTACTATCTTCTAAACTAGGCTTGTACTTTTTAAGACATTGGGACGATGTCTCATTTAGGTTTGGGGGTGGGGAATAGTTGTAGTATTTTGTTGTTTTTATTTTTAGTCCAAAATTTTTTGGAAAAAAAAATAAAAAAATAAAAATCTGAGATCCGAGTAATTAAGTCTGTAAATGTGTTTTAACACCTAGTGCCCTAAAGCCAACTAGTTTGGGAGTCACTGGCCCAACACTCGCTACATGGATCGAAAGATATTGCAAAACTATATATATTTGAAGTCTGAGTAATTAAGTCTGTAGGGGTGTCTTAACACCTAGTGCCCTAAAGCCAACTGGTTTGGGAGTCACTGGCCCAAAGCTCGCTACATAGATGGAAGATATTGTATATAAATAAAAATAAATAAAAAATTGAAAATTTTTACAAAAAAATCAAAAAATATTTTGTGTTTTTAATTTGATTAATCGGGTGAAATTGGTAAGAGATAGCTGTGTAATGAGTTTCCACTCCTGAGACGTATCTCAAACCTATTTCGGAACAAGTTAACTTTTGTTTATTTCCTTTTAAATTATTTAATTTGTGAATTCTCCATAATACTAACTAAAATGGATCTTCATATGCTCAGTTGGCATGTAATATCAACATGCATGGTAACATACGAACATGAGCTATAATTGAAAAGCTTGTAATATTCAGTGATCTAGTTTAATTGGAGGAAACATCTATGAAAAGCGATGGGATAAAAAAAATTCAGAAAAAAATCAGAAAAATTATTCCATTGCTACAATAAGGTGTGAATTCTGATAAAACTTTTGGACAAAAATATTACTCTCTTATCAACTGCACTTGTGACTGTTGTGGGCAAAAATGAGTTGATTAATATTTTGTTGATTGTGTATATGGAGAATGGTAAAATAATCGGAGAATTTACTTATTCGGTAATTTAGAAAGAAAGAAAACAACTAGTGACTTGGAGTAGAAGTTTCACCTGATTAGTCACTAACTTCTTTATTCTCTTTTCTATTGACTTTTTGCTTTTGTGTGCATTAGTTTTACTTTCATTTTACTTTTGTAAAATACTTGTGGGTATCATTGCTGTAAACCCTCACGAGACTACAACACGTCCACTAAGGACACCTAGGGGTTTAAAGGCTTGTTGCATACGCTAAATGCAACCGTGATCCCTACGAAAGTGGCTTAACATAATTTTATTTTTATGATTTTATGTTTTGCTCGAGGATTAGCAAAATGTTAGGTTTGGGGGTGTGATGAGTGGAAAATGTATCACTATTTCCCACTCATTTGACCTAATATTTTGAATAGATTCTTGAGTTTTGTGAATATTTTGATGTGTTTTGTGTTATTTTGTAGATAAATAAAGTTCAGGACATTCTGGAGGTGATTTGGGGCTAAAATAGTGAAAAATGACAAAAATGGTAAAATCATCATTTTGCATGTCGCGACGCGCAATCCTTTGGCGTCGTGACGCCTAACGTGCGTCGCTCCTTGCTAACATACGCCGGGGACACATGTCAGAATTTGAGAAGTTTGACTTTGCTAACGTGCGTCGTGCCATGTGTAATCATCGCAGCCCATCTACTAACATGCGTCGTGCCACGTGTCATCATCTTATGGTACCGACAATCACCATCGCCACGTGTCGCCATGTGTCACCCCATATTTCAGCCACGTCATCACCATATCAGCAGAAGACCGAGTCAACTTTGCCACATCACAGTCACGTCATCATCAGTCAATCATAGCGCGCCACATATCACAATCTTACGGTGCCAACAATCACCAACGCCACGTGTCGCCACGTCATTGCCACGTCAGCTCAATCATTAAGCTCCCAGCCGCCTCTGCCACGTGTCACCTTATCACCATATCCATTGCCACGTGTCGAGTTCTCCGTGTTCCACGTCGCCAATCACGTGCGTCGAGACGCGAGCTACACGTCGCGACGCGTCACCACCACTGAGGCCTATAAATTCAGCTCATTCTTCTGATTTCAGATGTACCTTCCTCTCTGAATTCTCTAACGTAAATAGGAGTTTGTATCTAGTTTTCCTTAAATTTCAGTTTTATAATTAATTTTTAGTTACTTTCTGTAATAATAATTTACTTTCTTTACTTTTTTAGTTTTTGCTATTCAGCTATGATGAGGTAACTTCCCCCTGCTATGATGAAAGGTAAAACTTTTTTTACTGCTATTTAGATTAATCTCCCTTAATTATAATATATTCACTATTTAAAATTTGACTGAACAAGGATAACCGCTATATTGGTCGGTTGGTAATCAATTATAAACTGGTTTTAATTTGACTAAGCATGGATACCGCCTGGTTGGTCGGTTGGTAATTTACCGCCTATATGGCTGGTTTATGGACAAATATTGATACCGCTTTTATGGCAGGTCAGACTTAATTTGACTTAATCAAGTTACCGCCTATATGGATGGTTGGAAATGTTATCACAAATTATTATATTATATTAAGGGAGATATCTAAAATAGTAGTGGTAAAAGTAGATCATTTAACCCTAGCATTTTATTTTATTGTAATTTTACTTTTCAGTATTTACTTTACCGCATTTACTTTTCAGCATTTTACTTTATGTCTTTTATTTTTAAGTTTTTACTAGCCCTAGTTATGTGTCGTAACTAAGTTAGTTATTTGAGGTTGTGATGAATTTTAATATCACCGGTTTATAAGGGGTTATTTCATAGTTTGTGTAATTTAAAGGTTTACTTATTAAGTCTTAAGCTTAATGCGTCTTGTTAACTGGCCATTAATAAGATTAATCTGGTAAATCTAAAATAAACTTGACAAAGGAATTTTAGGTTTTAGCCTTAGACTTAATAGCCCACGATCTTTCTTGAGGATAGATAACCATTTAATAGATTTCCTTATAGGATAGACATATACCTGTCGGGCGGGGGTGGCCATAATTGGAACTTAAACTTAATGAATCCGGGTAATTTGGTTGACATAGACATATGGTTCAATTGGGTTAAACTGGGTATTTGCATCTGACCATCGACATAGGCTATTGCATAATTTCGTGTTCCAGGTTAGTAAACCTATATATTACACAAACATGAAATAACCACTTCATCTTTAAAAAATATTTGAAGAAATCACAACCCTGGATAGTTTTATAAATTTGAATTTTCCTCAACCTACTTTTGCACAATTTTATTTACTTGTTTTTAAATTTAAAGTCATCACCTAATCAATCAATCATTCTGTTAGATACTAGTAATCATTTGGCCTCATAAAAATTAATAGCTTAGGTTTTAAGTCCTCGTGGGATCGATACTTTTTATACTACTTGAACGATACGTGCGCTTGTGTTATACGCGTGTGATTACGCCGGTCAAAAAGCGGTACTGAAATCAACAAAGATGTTGGAGTCAAGGTATCCACTAAGGAAGTTCCAAAAGAAAGCAGTGAAGTAGAACCACATATGGAGGAAAAAAAAGCAAAAGCAAATGATCAAGAAAAATTCACTCCGCCTCTACCTTTTCCACAGCGTCTGCAGAAAAGTAAACTAGACAAGTAGTTTGCTCGATTCTTGGAGATCTTCAAAAAGCTGCATATCAAAATTCCATTTGCATAAGCTTTGGAACAAATGCCCAGTTATGTCAAATTCATGAAAGACATTCTGTCACGAAAGAGAAGATTGAGAGATTACGAGACAATAGCATTAACATAAGAATGTACTGCCATCATTCAGATAAAGATTCCCCAAAGTTGAAAGATCCTGGCAGTTTCACCATCTCTTGCACCATAGGCGAACTTTACTTCAGTAAGGCTTTGTGTGATTTAGGTGCTAGCATTAACTTGATGCATTTGTCTCTTTATAGGAAACTGCAGATCGGAGAAGCAATGCCCACCTCAGTTACTCTGCAGCTTGCTGACAGATCACTCATATTTTCGAGAGGTGTAGTGGAAGATGTATTGGTTAAAGTCGATAAATTCATTTTCCCTGTAGATTTCATTATCCTTGACATGGAATAAGACAAAGATGTACCTATCATCCTCGAGAGACCATTCCTGGCTACAGGTCGAATTGTTATTGATGTACAAAAAGGAGAACTAACCATGAAAGTGCAGGACCAAGAAGTTACATTCAATGTTTTTCAAAGCCATTAAAATCCCGAATGATGAAAATGAGGATGAATGTTTCAGAATTGATGTTTTAGATAGTATCATCCAGGATACTGATGCAATGCAACTTTCTACGGATGAACTTGAAGCTTGCATCACCAATATGATTGACATGGAGCTAGATGATGATATTCTGGAATGTATCAACTATCTTGACAGACCTATTCGCTTCAAATCGACTCCACATGTGGAAAGTTTAGAATTACCAAAAAATGAGAGAATCAAGCCATCGATTGGAGAACCACCGCAGTTAGAACTAAAACTACTTCCGAGCCATCTCAGGTATGCATTTTTAGGAAACTCTTCTGATTTACCTGTGATTATTTCTTCATCGCTAACATTGGAGCAGAAGATAAGTTACTGAGAGTGTTACGAGAATAGAAGAAAGACATTGGCTGGACTATAGCAGACATTCGAGGCATTAGTCTATCATTTTGCATGCATAAAATTCTGATGAACGACGAGTACAAAGCGACAGTGGAGCATCAACGGAGACTAAATCCAATCATGAAGGAGGTCGTGAAGAAAGAAATTATCAAATGGTTGGATGCCGGCATCATCTACCCCATCTTTGACAATACGTGGGTGAGTCCTATGCAATGTGTGCCAATGAAATGAGGAATAATTGTAGTCACAAATGAAAAGAACGAGCTGATACCAACAAGAACGGTGACTGGATAGAGAGTATGCATGGACTACAGGAAGCTGAACAAAGCAACAAGGAAAATTCATTTCCTGTTACCATTCATTGATCAAATGCTAGACAGATTGGCGGGACATGAGTTCTATTGTTTTCTGGACGGATAATCGGGGTACAATCAGATTGCCATCGCCCTATAAGATCAGGAGAAAACCACTTTTACATATCCGTATGGTACTTTTGCTTTCCGTAGGATGCCATTTAGACTATGTAATGCTCCTGCTACATTTCAATGTTGCATGATGGCCATCTTCTCAGACACGCTGGAACAAAGTATGGAGGTTTTCATGGATGATTTTTCTGTGTTTGGAGACTCGTTCGTCCACTGCTTGTAAAATCTGGAAAAGATGTTACAATGATGCAAAGATACCAACCCGGTACTCAACTGGGAGAAATGCCACTTCATGGTGTATGAAGGCATTGTCATGGGACATCGGATCTCACAAAAGGTAATCGAGGTAGAAAAAGCAAAGATCGAGACAATAGAAAAATTACCTCCACCATCAACTGTCTAAGGGATTCGTAATTTTCTGGGACATGCAGGCTTTTACATGAGATTTATCAAAGACTTCTCCAAGATTGCTAAACCTCTGTGCAATATTTGGAGAAAGACGTGCCTTTCAACTTCACCAAAGAATGCCATGAAGATTTTGAGATCTTGAAACAGAAGATGGTCTCTGCCCCATCATAGTAGCATCGGACTGGACCATTCCATCTGAGGTGATGTGCGATGCTAGTGATTTTTCTGTAGGTGTAGTTTGGGGACAACGCAAAGAAAAACATTTCCAAACCATTTACTACTCCAGCAGAACTTTGAATGAAGCTCAACTCAACTACACAACAATTGAAAAAGAGTTGCTCACAGTTGTGTTTGCTTTTGATAAATTTTGCTCCTATCTGCTGGGTCCCAATGTGGTGGTCTACACAGATCATTCAGCAATCAAATACCTGAACACAAAAAAGATGCCAAACCTAGATTGATTCGTTGTGTGCTTCTATTGCCAGAATTTGACGTGGAGATCTGAGACAGGAAAGAGAAAGAAAACCAAGTGGCAGATCACTTATCGAGGCTCGAGAATTGAGCAGCAGCTGGCAATGAACTGACAATTAAAGAAACCTTTCCAGATGAACAATTGTTTGCCATGAAACAACATGATTTTCTTTTGTATGCTGACTATGTAAACTACATAGTATCAGGAAAATGGTTGTTGGAATGGACACATCAGCAACGAAAGAAGTTCTTCAAAGAAGTCAAGCACTATATCTGGGATGAGCCGTACTTGTTCAAATGTTGTGTTGATCAATTACTGAGACGTTGTGTTCCACAGGAAGAGGTTAATAGTGTCTTGCAGAATTGTCATTCATCACCATACTGGGGACACTTCAGCGGGAATAAAACTGTAGCCAAAGTCCTACAATCAGGTTTGTTCTGGCCCACTCTGTTTAAATATGCTTACTTTTTGCTCTTCAATGTGACAGATGCCAGAGAACGGGAAATATTTCGAGGAGAAATGAAGGACCTCTGCAAAATATTCTGGAAATTGAGAGATTTGATGTATGGGGGATTGATTTTATGGGTCCCTTTATTCCATAATTCGAAAACCTGTACATACTATTTGTAGTAGACTACGTCTCCAAATGGGTTAAAGCAATAGCACTGCCATCAAATGATTCAAAAGTGGTGATAAAATTCCTTAAAAAGAATATTTTCACTTGCTTCAAAACAACTCGCGCGATTATTAGTGATGAAGGCACACATTTCTGCAACAGATTTTTCGATGCTCTCCTATCCAAATACAGAGTTACTTATAAAGTTGCCACTGCCTACCATCCACAGTCAAATGAACAGGTTGAAGTTTCAACAGGGAGATCAAAAGAATCTTGGAGAGAACCGTTGGATCAATAAGGAAGGATTGGTCTACAAACTTAGATGACGCACTATGGGCCTACCGGATAACTTACAAGACACCCATTGGTATGTCCCCATATCGAATGGTGTTTGGGAAAGCGTGCCATCTACCAGTGGAGCTTGAACACAAAGCGTCATGGACACTGAAGAAGTTAAATTTTGATCCACAAACAGCAGGAGAGAAACGGCTCCACCAACTCAAGGAATTGGAGGAATTTCACCTACATGCTTATGAGAATGCCAGAATATACAAAAAAAAAGACCAAGAAATATCATAATCGAAAAATAGTGCGCAAACAACTGGAACCAAGGCAGCAGGTGTTGTTATACAATTCAAGGTTGAAACTTTTCCCTGGAAAGCTGAAGTCAAAGTGGTCCGGTCTATTTTTGATTACTCAGGTTTTACCATATGAAGCTGTTGAAATACTTGATCCCAACACCAATGATACATTCAAAGTTAACAACCAAGCGTGTCAAGCAATACTGGGGAGAATCATTTGAGCGAAAAAAAGAAAGTGTCACG
This sequence comes from Zanthoxylum bungeanum, assembly GCA_019454045.1. Classification (NCBI taxonomy): domain Eukaryota; kingdom Viridiplantae; phylum Streptophyta; class Magnoliopsida; order Sapindales; family Rutaceae; genus Zanthoxylum; species Zanthoxylum bungeanum. Next base: position 149,691 of record SKCR01036285.1, read on the forward strand.
CTTTCAAATCTAGCCTAACGTTCGGGTGATAGTGTCCCTAAGACTTGCCCAAGGATCCTAAACATGATTCTAGTGTGAATTTAACGAGTAAGTTGCGGAATACTTACATTGATTGGATGAGAAGTTTCAAAACTTTCTTTGTTGTAATGGAAACTCCAAGCCTTTGAATTGAATTCCAAACTCAAGGGTGAGTTTCCCTATCACCCTCCTTTGACTCCTTTAAGTGCTAGCTTGAACAAAATTTGAAAGAAAATTTGCCCTCCAATAGATGCAAAGTTTCGGCCATGAGAGAGTTTAGGAAGAGAGTGAATAGTAATGTTTTGTTTTCCAAAAACTTGTCTTCAAAAGTTGTGTTAGGTGTGTGTTAAATGAATTACATTTAATAAAGCTAACCACCTCCATCACACTTATGACTAGTTGATGTAAGTCAAGTGTCAAGTTGATGTAAGTTAGTGGGTCCCACCACTTTGAATTCAAAATTCAAGTTGGCTTACACAACATATTTTGGGCCCGGTTTCGTTTAATCCGACTAAATGAATTTTCCTTCGCGACGTAATTAAATCCAACTTAATTAAATAATAATGCCTAGTAAAATTATCACGGAAGTCGCTTATGAATTAATTCTAAATTAATTCGTTCGCTTGAATTAAAATCCAATTTTAATTCTTTATTGATATCCAATTTCAATTAATATATCCGATATATTATTTAACCCAAATAAATAAATTAAAGAGTAAAATCTAATTTAACTATTAAATTTACTTTGCCGATTAATTCCAAATTAATCGCGTTCTCTCTTCTAGACGAATTTAATCCCAGATTAATTCTTGTCGTAATTAATCCCAGATTAATTTTCTCTCTCATAATTAATCCCATATTAATTATGTCCGAGTCAAATGTCATCGGTGAATTTTTTGGAAGCGACCCAAGAGATCCATGGATATGTTGGCAGTAAATACAGTCATTGGACTATCCGAACACGTGCGTACCCGGTACCACGTTCTTACCGATTTACAAGACATGGTTGGCTTCTAGCAAAGCACCATACCTACCCAATTTTCCAAAAATATATTCAACATGGAATATATATAATCTGTATCGGGCATAATATACTATGTATTGCGTATTGCGATCCAGTATTAGATGTCACATGCTAGACCTGAGGCTGGAATTGTGTCTGCCTCGTACGAAGCATATATCGGATCATTAACAACTAGTCTATGTAATCGGATAATCATGACTTAGTCATAGTATCCCAATAGCTTCAGCATTTAAGAGTACTAGTTCTGTATCCCTGCGTGATCATCATCTCCATATGACTGAAGTGATATTTCTATATTGACATCACACCCAATACACTACGATTCTCAGTATACCCAGAAGAGGCGTACACAGAACCTGTTAAAGCTCCGAATGACCAAAACCAAAGTATACTGATTGTTGCAAGTATTAGCGATGCAAGTCTCAGGTTAAGACCACATACACCTACCCTGATTCGGATTCCCATAGACACATAGTCAAACTACCAATAGGATTCCGAGGGGTCTATCCAGAGCGAAGCTGATCCCGGTCCAATGGTTAACAGAACCTCTTATCACACTTGCATACGTATCCAATACATAAATATATAAGAACTATGTCGTTAAGCTTCCATAACGCGCATAAGTGTAATACTAGCCTATTCCGCATTATCGATGTCTAGTCTCGATAATACTACCACTAGGGATATTTAATGATTAAACCTTTCGTGGATTAATAATGTCTCATATCTTATTAATACGGTATTAATCATATGGACTTTTATCATTTATATATCCAAGTAATCCAATTACAAAATGATAAAAGAGCAATTTCCGTTGTCACATAGTTAATTTGTACAAAAACACCATGTCTTTTACAAATAGTGATGATATGGGTCATAATTGTCCAACAATCTCCCACTTGGCCTATAGTCAATCACTCAAGTGTCCAACACTTGAACTATATACTGGTCGCTCAAACTTTTACTGAGAAATAGATTTCGTCAGTGGATTTACAAGGTTATCATTTGAAACGATTTTTTCGATAATCACATAATGAGACTGTGATGATTTCCAGCCATCTCAATTGATGAGACTGTGGTTCCTTAGCCTGTGATGTAACCCAACTCAGCTGCTAACAGAACTACTCCTAATCCAATTAGGAATTTTATAGATCCCAAATGCTTCTTTTGCTACCTCAGCTACAGCAATATAATCTGCTTTGTTGTTGAATCGGCAACAATATCTTGCTTGGATGATTTCCATCTCTATGTTTCGTTGTTCAAACAAAATATGTACCCTTATTGCGACTTACAGTCGTCTTTATCGGTTTAGAAACTTGCATCGGTGATCCCAGTCACCTCAAGTTCTCCATCTCTATAAATTAAGAAAGCATCATTAGTTCGTCTAAGATACTAAAGGATGTTCTTAACATCAATCCAGTGACCATCACCTAGATCGGCCTGATAGTGACTGCAGATGCTCAAAGCATATGAGACACCAGGTCGTGTACATGTTTGTCACAGTACGAGCTCTTGGAGAGTGCCAACAAATTTTAGATCTATCCTAGTAGATCATTATTCCTAAAATAAAAGTTGCCTCTCCCAAGAATTGCATGGAGAATTTTAATGAAAGCCAAGCTTTCACCGATTGTAATATGGGAATGTCATTGCTAAGAACCAATACATCATCAACGTATAGGACAATTAATGTCAGTGTGTTCCCACTAACCTTCTTATATACACAAGAATCATCTTCGTTTTGAATGAAACCATATACCATTATGATGTCATCAAAACGTTGGTTCCAAGAACATGATGCTTGCTTCAATTCATAAATGGATCGATTTAAGTTGTAAACCTTGTTTGCATGTTTTGGCACGACAAAACCATCAGGTTATTGTATGTAAACATCCTCCAAAAGGTTTCCATTAAGGAAAGCGGTTTTGACGTCCAGCTGCCATATTTTATAATCAAAATATGAAGTAATAGCAAGCATTATCCAAATGGATTTAATCATGGCAACGGGTAAAAGGTTTTGTCATAATCAACACCATGTTGATGACGATACCCTTTCGCTACAAGCCTAGCTTTGTACGTTTGTTTGTTGTCATCCATGTATGTCTTCACCATGAAGACTCATTTGCTACCAATAGTCACAATGCCTTCTCGTACATCAACCAGTGTCCAAACTTGGTTCTATACATGGAATCCATTTTGGACTTCATGGCACCTTGCCATAAAGCGGAGTCTATACCTTGTATCACTTCCTCATATGTAGTTGGTTTGTTATCCTTAATAATATTAATATCTATATGAGGTAAGATTAGAAACCAATACCTCTTGGGTTGTTTTCTGACTCTCTCTGACCTACGCGGTTCTTGTGTATTAGAAGATTGTGGAACAGTCTCATCACTGATGAACTGTTCGTGTTCCGTGAGGGGATCGGTGCCAAAAACAGTATCACTTCGATTTTCATCGAGTTCTACTTTCCTCCCACAAACACTGCATTTAGGAATTCCTCTAAGGAAAACCCCATGGAGAGCAATAAATATTTGTGTTCTCTTGTGGGTTGTGGAAATTAGTTTCCCTAGGATAACTGACCGGTGTAAACACACACGTATAACGCAAGCGCACGTATCGTTCAAGTAGTATAAAAATATCGATCCCACGAGGACTTAATATTTAATCTATTAATTTTATGAGGTCAAATGATTACTATATCTAACAAGTTGTTTGATTGATTTGAAATGGTGACGATTCTAAATTTAAAAGCAAGTAAATAAAATTGTCGAAAATAGGTTTTAAGAAAATTCAATATTAAAAACTATCTAGGGTTGTGATTTCTTCCAATATCATTTTAAAGATGAAGTGGTTATCTTAAAGTTGGGTAATATATTGATTTATTAACCTGGAACACTAAATTATGTGTGAGCCTCTGTCGATGGTCAGACACAAATACCCAGTTTAACCCAATTGAACCATATGTCTATGTCAACCAAATTATCTGGATTCATTAAGTTTAAGTTCCAATTATGGCTACCCCCGCCCGACAGGTATATTCCTATCCTGTAAGGAAATCTATTAAAGGGTTATCTATCCTCAAGGAAGATCGTGGGCTATTGAGTCTAAGGTCTTAATCTTAAAATCCCTATGTCTAGTTCATTTTAAGTTTACCTAATCAATTTTATTAATGGCCAGTTAATAAAAAGCATTAAGATTAAGACTGAATAAATAAATCTTTAAATTACCCAACCTATAATCTAACCCTTATAAAACAGTGATATTGAAATTCATCACAACCCCAGATAACTGGCTTAGTTACGACATATATTTACGGGTAGTAAAAACTTAAATAAAATAAAAGACATAAAGTAAATGCTGAAAAGTAAATAAAGTAAAAAGTAAAAAGTAAAAAGTAAAAAGTAAAAAAAATTAAAAATAAATTACTGAAAGTAAATTGTTGAAATTAAATAAAGTAAAAGTATAATAAAAGAGAATGCTGGGGTTAGAGGATCAACTTTTATTTCTACTATTTTAGATATCTCCCTTAATATAATATATTAACTTTGCGTGATAATTACTAACCAGCCATATAGCTGGTATCCTGATTAAGTCAAATTAATAATTAATTACCAACCGACCAACCAGGCGGTATCCATATTAGTCAGGTTAAAACCAATTTATAATTAATTACCAACCGACCAATATAGCGGTATCCTTTTTAAGTCAGGTTTTAAATAGTTTTTATATTATAATTAAGGGAGATTAATCTAAATAGTAATAATAAAAGCTTTACCTTTCACCCCAGCAAAGGAGAATTACCTCCTCATTGCTTGAAAAATAAAAACTGCAAAAGTAAAGAAAGAAAATGTTGTGCGTAAAAGTAAATTGCGGAAAGTAAAAACTGAAAAGTAAAGAAAAGAAAGTGCGAAAGTGAAAATTAATTACTAAAAACTGTAAATAACTAAACTAGATACAATCTTCTTATTTATTCATTAAGAATTTCAAAGAAGAAAGTATGAATTTTACAAATGAAATGGCTTGGTATTTATAGGCAAAATTTTGCCACCATCAAATCATCCATCAAATTCTCCACCAAATCCATTATTAATTTCTCCACTAATTACTCCACCAAATCCATAATTGCTCCACTAATTGCTTATCTTGTTTGGTGTTGATTTGATAATTTTTATTAATTATTAATTAATTAATATTTTACTTTGAAAATGATTGATAATGACTTTTAATAATTACACTCCACACACTTATGGATGGTTCATCAATTTCGGTCATGAAATCATCAGAATTCGAAAATACTTTCTCTTTCAAAGTTGTAGAAATTTGAGTCTTCTTTAATCTGGAACTGGAATCATCTCAATCCGATATTTGAGTAAAACGTTATGCCCAAAATACGACAGATGCACAAAACTGGAATTTCCAAAACTGCACTTCGTCAAAACGCCCTTTCAAGTTTCCAATCTCCAAAATTAAAATATCAAGTCCAATAATTGCCTTTATTTGACCCATATTTCATCCTAAATGATTTCATTAAGACCCGATATTATTTTATCTGCAAAATAAACTAAAATATATCAAAACGTTCATCAAACCCGAGAAACTAAACAAAATATTAAGTAAAATGGGCGGTAAATATTGATATATTTTCCGCTCATCACACCCTCAAACCTAACATTTTGCTAGTCCTCGAGCAAAACAACAAAATAAAATACAAGAAACAATTAAAATTAAACTAAGCCACTTTCGTAGGGATCACGGTTGCATTTAGCGTATGCAACAAGCCTTTAAACCCCTAGGTGTCCCTAGTGGACGAGTTGTAGTCTCGTGAGGGTTTACAGCAATGATACCCACAAACATTTTACAAAAGTAAAAAGGTAGTAAAACTAATGCACACAAAAGCAAAAAGACAAGCGAAAAGAGAATAAAGATGTTAGTGACTAATCAGGTGAAACTTTTACTCCAAGTTACTAGTTGTTTTGTTTCATTCTAAATTACCGAATAGGTAAATTCTCCGATTATTTTTACCATTCTCCATATACACAGCCAACAAAATATTAATCAACTCATTTTTGCCCACAACAGTCATAAGTGCAGTTGATAAGAGAGTAATATTTTTGTCCTAAAGTTTTATCAGAATTCACACCTTTTTGCAGCAATGGAATAATTTTTCTGATTTTTTCTTTGATTTTTCTCTATTTTTTATTTATATACAATATCTTCCATCTATGTAACGAGCGTTGGGTCGGTGGCTCCCAAACCAGTTGGCTTTAGGGCACCTGGTGTTAAGACACCCCTACGGACTTAATTACTCAGACTTCAGATATATATATTTTTGCAGCATCTTTGATCCATGTAGCGAGCTTTGGGCCAATGACTCCCAAACCAGTTGGTTTTAGGGCACTAGGTGTTAAAACACCCTTACAGACTTAATAACTCGGATCACAGACGTTTTTTTTTTTTTTTTTTTTTTTTTTTTACTCCACTGCTTTTTGAGATGCTTCCTCCAATTAAACTAAAGCACTGAATATTACAAACTTTTCAATTTTAGCTCATGTCCGTATGTTACTATATATGTTGATAATATTTGCTAACTGAACATATGAAGATTCCTTTTAGTCCGTTTTAAGGAGAATTCACAAATTAAATAATTCAAAATAAAATAAACAAAAATTAACTTGTTTCGAAATAGGTTTGAGATACGTCTCAGGAGTGGAAACTCCTTACTCAGCTATCTCTTACCAATTTCACCTTTTTAGTCAAATTAAAAACACAAAAAAAACACAAAATATTTTTGTAATTTTTGAAAATTTTTCAATTTTTTTTGTATTTTTCGAAAAAATTTGGACTAAAAATAAATATAAACTAAAAACAAGGTACTAATCAACTAATTTCCTCCCCCAAACCTAAATGAGACATTGTCCCCAATGTCTTAAACAGTAAAAGGAGAGTTAAGAAGGTTGTACCTGGTTAGCTGAAAATTTACAGGAAATTAAAGGTTAAGATCCAGATTAATCCGACGCCTCTTACCACGATCGTCCTCGGACCAATTTATCTTTGAAAGGATAGGGTCAACTTAAGGTTCTTAGGCTATGAGTTGGTCTATTAGATCCGGAGCAGTTCTGGCAGTAAAGAGGAGTTCTTTCAAAGGTTTTGACACGAACCCATTTCTCCAAGCATCATCAAGAAACACACAAAGAAAATCATAAAATCCATCAACATTAAACAGTCCAAGTGGTTTCTGGTGTATGTTCAGGTTCGCCCAAGATAGTACAATAAAAATTTCCTCCAGTGTACCCAAGCCACCTGGCAAAGTGATAAAAGCATCAGCACGGTTAATCATTTCTACCACTCGTTCGGACATACCTGGCACGATCAGTTCCTCCCCGTTTGATGATCCAATAAGATTTGCCTCTGCCAAGGGTTTTGGGATGATTCCCAAAACGTGACTGCCTCCTTCCTGTACGGCTTTTGAAACGATCCCCATAAGTCCAAGATTTCCTCCGCCATATATTAAGTGCATATTCCTTGCAGCTACGACTCGACCCAATTCCTGTGTTGCTTCTATGTATTGTGCTTAGTTCCAACACTAGTACCAAAAATACACAGATATTTTCAACTCGTCTTCTTGAAGTGGCTTCCATTTTTATGTATTTCTTTCTCAACTCTGGATGCCTTCAAAAGTGCAATGACGGGCTGAATTTATAGTATCTGAAAAGGGTGAGTAAAAATAGCACAAGTATCTTCCAGAGGACGATTAGTAGCGAAATAGTAAAATAGATCGTGATAGTCAACAAGATCTGGATCCTGTCGGAGAAAATAAAAGAAATCAACAAACAAATCACAATTATTAAGAAAAGACAAAGAGATATAATATTTACAAGAAAAGTAACGGCTTGATTGACGTCTATGCGTCAGGGACAAACTTCCCATCCAATTTTCTTATAAATTGGCAAACATGGTCTTTTTGAGTCAGATTCCCGAGACTTAATTGTTGTCTTTCTTTTTGGAATTGTGTATGTAATTTGCGAATGGCAATGTGAACATATCCACTGGGATGCGTCTCAAGAGTTGAAGATATTTCATCTAAAGACTCCTTACTCAAGCCATCCCTAATGAATTTAATTTTGTCTTCGCGATTATCAGACACCATTCCTAAAGAAAGACAACGAGTGTTGCAATTAAATCGTGCACATTTCTAGCTCTTCGTTTCTTTGCATAGGTGCTTCTTCCAAAACCAGGCAGATGTGAAATAAAAGAGTCAGAAGACTCACCTGCCAATCGGACTCGTGCTTCAATTACCCAACGAATATCATTAGGAACACCGTGAATTGTCAGTAACCTCATCCGTTCCAAGTGAGCTTTGTAAACTTTCATCAGAGATTTTTGAGGGAGAGAAGGAAATTGCTTGCGAAGATTTGCGAGAGCATCTTCCATTTTGAAATGACTAATCCTGCAAAAATTAAACACACAAAAATAAAACACACCATATCACAATATATATACAAATTGCATGGGTTGCCTCCCTGCTAGCGCTAAGTTTAAAGTCGTCAGCCAGACTTGGCTTCTCGAACGTTAAGCTGGATCTGAAAGTGTAACACTTTCTTTTTATCGCTCAAATGATTCTCCCCAGTAGTGCTTGACACGCTTGTTTTTAACCTTGAAAGTTTTGTTAGCATCAGGATCATGTATCTCAACGGCTCTATTTGGTAAAACTTTGGTGATCACAAATGGACCTGACCACCGTGATTTTGGCTTCCATGGGAAGAATTTCACCCTTGATTTGTTTAACAGTACCTTTTGCCCTGGTTCCAGTTGTATGCGCACTAACTTCTCATCATGTCTCTTCTTGCCCTTTTCTTTGTACAATTTGGCATCCTCAAAAGGCTGATTGTGAAATTCCTCCAATTCGTTGAGTTGGTGGAACTTTTTCTCTTCTGTTGCTTGTAGTGCAAGAATTGGCTCCTTCAGTACAAAAGACGCTTTATCTTTAGGCTCCACAGGCAATTGACATGTTTTAAGTTTGTCAGTAGAACTTTGCATTGCATTGGAGTTCTGAATGGTACTGTGTATCACATCGAGTCTGAAACATTCATCCTTCTTTTCATCATCTGGGAAATTCATGGCCTTGAAAACATTGAATGTTACTTCTTGGTCCTGTACCCTCATGGTTAATTCTCCTTTTTGTACATCAATAATGGTTCGACCTGTAGCCAAGAATGGTCTCCCAAGGATGATTGGCACGTCTGCGTCTTCCTCCATATCAATGACAATAAAATCTGCTGGGAAAATGAATTTGTCAACCTTGACCAGCACATCCTCAACTACGCCTCTCGGAAATACGAGCGTTCTATCAGCAAGTTGCAGTGAGACTGAAGTTGGCATTGTTTCTCCAATCTGTAATTTCCTGAAAATAGAGAAAGGCATCAAGTTAACACTCGCACCTAAATCACACAAAGCCTTACCAAAGTTATGTTCTCCTATGACGCAAGGAACAGTGAAACTGCCAGGATCTTTCAACTTTGGGGGAAGTTTCCTTTGAATGATAGCGCTGCATTCTTCTGTTAATGATATTGTCTCGTAATCTCCCAATCTCCGCTTTCGTGAAAGAATATCTTTCATGAATTTGGCATAGGTGGGCATTTGTTCCAACGCTTCTGCAAATGGAATGTTGATATGCAGCTTTTTGAAGATTTCCAGGAACCGAGAAAACTGTTTGTCCAATTTGTTCTTCTGAAGACGTTGAGGAAAAGGTGGATGTGGAGTGATCTGTTCTTTTTCCTTTGCTTCTTTTTCCTCCATCTGTTGCTTTGTTTCTTTTGGAACTTCCTCAGCAGTTGAATTGACTCCAACATCTTTGTTGATTTCAGTACCGCTTTTTAACATGATGGCATGACAGTGCTCCTACCCCATGTTTCTTGGATTTGGCTCTGTGTTGCTAGGAAGGGTACCTGGCAGTCTGTAACTCTGAGCATTTGCCAGTTGTCCCATTTGATTCTCCAGTATTTTAATAGAAGCAGATTGACTTTGAATTAATGTTGTTTGAGCTTGAAACATAGCATCGTATTTTGCTTCTTGCTTTTTGAACATCTCTGCAAACCATTCTTTCATTTCTGGTTCTTTTTCATGCTCCTGGCCTTTGTTCTGTTGGTGGAATCCAGGTGGTGGATAGTTTTGCTGTTGGCCTGAATTGTTGCTCCATGATAAATTAGGATGATTCCTCCACCCTGGGTTGTAGGTGTTAGAATATGGATTGTTCCCCTGTCTGTTGAAATTGTTGACATAATTCACCGTCTCTTCATGTTGGTTTGGTTTTGGTGCTCCTCCATATGGTGAACTTGTGGTTCCAGCGATGTTCACAACTTGCGTGTTAAGTGTTTCTAGACATTTGCATATCTGATCCAGCCTGGTATTCACTGCTGTGTTTGCTCCAACTTCATAAATTCCTGCAATTCTTTGGATCATGCTTCTTTCTGTTGGCCACAAGGAATTGTTGTTGGCCATTTCTTTGATTAGGTCCCAGGCTTGATCTTCTCCTTTTGCCATTAAAGCTCCTCCAGCAGCAGTATCGATTGTGGTTCTCATTATTCCAGAAAGCCCATTATAGAATGTTTGGACTTGAAACCATTTTGGAATCTCATGGTGAGGACATTTTCGGAGTAAATCTTTATACCTTTCCCAAGCTTCGCAGAGGGATTCTGAATCTTGTTGTACAAAGGATGTGATTTTATTCCTCAGCTTTCCGGTTCTGGCTGGTGGAAAGTACTTTGCAAGAAATTTGGTGGCTAAAGTGTTCCATGTTGTGATGGAACCTGCTGGTAGTGAATGTAGCAAAGCTTTAGCTCTGTCCTTCAGGGAATATGGAAAAACTCGCAGTTTCATTGCTTCTTCTGATGCTTTGTTGTAGTTAAAAGTGCCGCAAACTTCCAGGAAGTTGCTGATGTGGGAATTAGGATCTTCAGTTGCATTCCCCCCGAACTGAACTGACTGCTGAATCATCTGAATGCATGTTTTGATGTCACACGCATTTGCTGGTAAGGGAGGAAGTACAATACATGAAATGAGTCTGTCAACCACCGGAATGGTTCTGTCTCGAATGGGAATTGGTGGTGCAACGTTCAAAGGTTCAGGTTCCATGTTGACTAAAGCTTCTTGGCCTTCTCGCCTTTCCTTTCTCAACTGTCTGATGGTTCTTTAAATTTATGGGTCAAGCGGTCGGAGTTCAAAGCTTCTTGTTCGTCTCATGAAGTTTCTGAGAACCTGAAACACAAGAAAACAAAAAGAATAAGTAAAAAGAAATTAGATACAAGTAACGTATATAACCCCTAAACTAATAGTAAAAGATAAATAAGTTCCCCGGCAACGGCGCCAAAAACTTGACCGGCATAAACACACACGTATAACGCAAGCGCACGTATCGTTCAAGTAGTATAAAAATATCGATCCCACGAGGACTTAATATCTAATCTATTAATTTTATGAGGTCAAATGATTACTAATATCTAACAAGTTGTTTGATTGATTTGAAATGGTGATGATTCTAAATTTAAAAGCAAGTAAATAAAATTGTCGAAAATAGGTTTTAAGAAAATTCAATATTAAAAACTATCTAGGGTTGTGATTTCTTCCAATATCATTTTAAAAATGAAGTGGTTATCTTAAAGTTGGGTAATATATTGATTTATTAACCTGGAACACTAAATTATGTGTGAGCCTCTGTCGATGGTCAGACACAAATACCCAGTTTAACCCAATTGAACCATATGTCTATGTCAACCAAATTATCTGGATTCATTAAGTTTAAGTTCCAATTATGGCTACCCCCGCCCGACAGGTATATTCCTATCCTGTAAGGAAATCTATTAAAGGGTTATCTATCCTCAAGGAAGATCGTGGGCTATTGAGTCTAAGGTCTTAAACTTAAAATCCCTATGTCTAGTTCATTTTAAGTTTACCTAATCAATTTTATTAATGGCCAGTTAATAAAAAGCATTAAGATTAAGACTGAATAAATAAATCTTTAAATTACCCAACCTATAATCTAACCCTTATAAAACAGTGATATTGAAATTCATCACAACCCCAGATAACTGGCTTAGTTACGACATATATTACGGGTAGTAAAAACTTAAATAAAATAAAAGACATAAAGTAAATTGCTGAAAAGTAAATAAAGTAAAAGTAAAAAGTAAAAGTAAAAGTAAAAAAAATTAAAAATAAATTACTGAAAGTAAATTGTTGAAATTAAATAAAGTAAAAGTATAATAAAAGAGAATGCTGGGGTTAGAGGATCAACTTTTATTTCTACTATTTTAGATATCTCCCTTAATATAATATATTAACTTTGCGTGATAATTACTAACCAGCCATATAGGCGGTATCCTGATTAAGTCAAATTAATAATTAATTACCAACCGACCAACCAGGCGGTATCCATATTAAGTCAGGTTAAAACCAATTTATAATTAATTACCAACCGACCAATATAGCGGTATCCCTTTTTAAGTCAGGTTTTAAATAGTTTTTATATTATAATTAAGGGAGATTAATCTAAATAGTAATAATAAAAGCTTTACCTTTCACCCCAGCAAAGGAGAATTACCTCCTCATTGCTTGAAAAAAAAAACTGCAAAAGTAAAGAAAGAAAATGTTGTGCGTAAAAGTAATTGCGGAAAGTAAAAACTGAAAAGTAAAGAAAAGAAAGTGCGAAAGTGAAAATTAATTACTAAAAACTGTAAATAACTAAACTAGATACAATCTTCTTATTTATTCATTAAGAATTTCAAAGAAGAAAGTATGAATTTTACAAATGAAATGGCTTGGTATTTATAGGCAAAATTTTGCCACCATCAAATCATCCATCAAATTCTCCACCAAATCCATTATTAATTTCTCCACTAACTACTCCACCAAATCCATAATTGCTCCACTAATTGCTTATCTTGTTTGGTGTTGATTTGATAATTTTTATTAATTATTAATTAATTAATATTTTACTTTGAAAATGATTGATAATGACTTTTAATAATTACACTCCACACACTTCTGGATGGTTCATCAATTTCGGTCATGAAATCATCAGAATTCGAAAATACTTTCTCTTTCAAAGTTGTAGAACCTTGAGTCTTCTTTAATCTGGCACTTGAATCCGCTCAATCCGATATCTGAGTAAAAGGTTATGCCCAAAATACGACAGATGCACAAAACTGGAATTTCCAAAACTGCACTTCGTCAAAACGCCCTTTCAAGTTTCCAATCTCCAAAATTAAAATATCAAGTCCAATAATTGCCTTTATTTGACCATATTTCATCCTAAATGATTTCATTAAGACCCGATATTATTTTATCTGCAAAATAAACAAAATATCAAAACTAGTATCAAAATACATCAACCCGAGAAACTAAACAAAATATTAAGTAAAAGGGGCGGTAAATATTGATATATTTTCCGATATTTTCCGCTCATCAATAACCAATTACAAATAGGCACTTATCCGATTTGGGTTCTAGTTTGGCACCATCCAAACGTTTAATATATGACCAGCATAACCAAATCTTCAGGAATGAGAAACCCGGTTTCTTTCCTGTCCATATTTCATATGGAGTCTGTCCAACAGACTTTGTCGGAACCTTATTCAAAATAAGTATTGCACTTTTCAATGCGTATCCCCTAAAGGAAATTGATAGCTCAGTGTGACTCATAATTAACTTTACCATGTCCAACAAAGTTTGGTTTCTCCGTTCGGACACACCTTTCATTTGAGGTGTTCCGGAAGGAGTCAAGTGTGAAAGAATACCATACTCTTTCAAGTAATCAAGAAACTCATTGCTTAAGTATTCTCTATCACGGTCCGACCGTAATGTTTTAATACTTTTGTCGGTCTATTTTTCTACTTTGTGTCGAAACTCTTTTAATTTTTGCAAAAGTTTCCGACTTATGTCTCATAAGACACACATAACCATAACGCGATGCAACATCCGTAAAGGTTACAAAGTATTCATAACCACCTCTATCCTAGCTAGACATGGGCCCACATACGTCACCATGAACGAGGGCTAACAGTTCGGTGGCAAGTATACCTTTACCGCTAAAAGGAGTTTTAGGCATTTTACCTAATAAACAAGATTCGCAGAAGTCATTTGAATTGGAATCAAATCCGTCCAAGTATACATTCTTCCAAATAGTGGATATACGAGTCTTGTTAATGCGTCCCAGACGACAATGCCACATATAAGTTTCTTCCGTGTTACTTAGTTTGAGCCTTTTGTTTGTAATGTTATATATATGAGATTCATTTATATTCAAAATATAAAGACCATCATTAACATCTACTGTAGATATCAAAATGTTATCTTTATATATTAAACACCTAGTGTTCCAGAATACAAAGGTACACCTGCAACGGGTTAAATAAAATATAGAGATGATGTTCCTAGTCAAACTAGGTACAATATAGCAGTCACCTAATGTAATTACATGCCCCAATGGCAGATACAAAACATAGGTTCCAACGGCCAAATAGGACTATTGTCCCGTTTCCAACTCATAGGTCGATCTCATCTGAAGTCAGTATCCTACTAATCAGCAGATCCTGAAGCCGAAGGCTTGCTCGTCTTCACTTCCTCCAACTCTACCTTCTGCATACGACAGTCACGCTTCCAGTGACCCCGTTTGCCACAATATAGGCAGACGTATTGGGATATGTCCTTAGTTTTCCTAGAAGACTATGATGATTTAGTCTTGCCCTTTTTTCTTCTTTTTCTTCACACCTCCGAAGCCTTCAGCCAAGCCTTGACCTTCTGAGATGTCAAAGTAAGATGCGCCTCGCGCTTCTTGCCCTTCAGAAGCTCTGGCTCTGTTTCTTTCAGCATCGTCATTAACTCTCCTAGAGTTTTCTCTTGGTTCATCATATTATAGTTTATGATGAACTCGCACCAGTAATCGGGCAAAGATTGTAAGATCAAATCTATAGAAGTCTCAGCCTCGAAGGTTATGCCCAGCTGACCTAGCTATTTGATGTTAGCAATCATCTGCGACACATAGTGCTCGACAGATGTACCCTCTGATATACGCGAGCGAAAGAGCTTCTTGTGCAATTCATGCTTCTGAGATCTAAGATTAGATCTGTGAAGATCTTTCAATTTCAACATTATATTATAAGGATCCAATCCTTTGTTTTGATGACGAAACTGAGGAGTCATTGCGGCAAGTATGACGTATTGAGCACTAAAGTTATCATCACGATGAGTCTTCCAAAGCTCATGCTCTACTATTTGCTCAACTTTGGACTCAGGCCCGAGAGGTTTCTCTATAACATAGAGTAACTTCTCAGCCCCCGGGACTATCCTGAGGTTCATCTCCCAATCTAGAAAATTGGAGTCGTTAAAGACATTATCGCCCATGACGATGTCCCTAACGCTAATCTTTCCAGTTATCTCGATTGCAATAGTCCAACAATTCAATCAACGATATCAGGTACAATCAAATGTAATGATTACTATAGTCCAACTATATAATCAACTATAAATGAAGTAGTGTCTTTTACAGTCTAACTGTTCAAAGAAAGCAATAATAAATATTAGTCCAACTAATATATATTTAACAACGATAAATAAAATAAAAGAGCGCATATGGCAAGTATTTAAATGAAATTGCAAATTAATACTAGTGTGGGACACAGAAACTGAGCGACGCCGTTCCTAGGCTCGCGGCCTAGATGGGAAGTACGAAATAACATGGAGTCGCCACCCGGCGTGAACCGGGACAAAGATTTAAGGTCGCACTCACCCCTCGCAAGGGAAGACCTCAAACCGTTAGGTTCGGAATGGTCCCTTACTTATGTCACTTGTAATGAAAGGATTCATGTAATAATTTAACTAAGCTTAAGTAACACTTATTTCCAATAGTATCATGCTTCTAAATTCTCATGTGTAAAGTAAAACTCATGTACGCATTTCACATATATCTTACATTTAAATTTGCATGCTTAACATATATCAAGATAGCAACTAACATACAACTTTACTTGCATATCACATGCAAGAAAAGAAACACAAGCACACATATTAACCATACAAGCACACATATGGGCACTTTTCAAGTGGTACATGGAATTGTGGCCCAAGTACAGACCGCACTACCGTCCATTCGGAATCGGCTACGGAATTTAAGTCGGGTGGTTTCCATCCGATATACCGCAAGAAATAATGCTCAAATGTTATCATGACATAAGCATACGAATTGTGACACATTTGCATAAGAAAGATCAACTAATAGGCAATTATGCATGGATATAATAAGACAGACTCAGTTCAGTGTGTGTGCGTTCGTGTAGCGTTCGTAAACGCGTTCGAACGGAAATGAAACAGAATGCTCACGTTCGAGTAGCGTTCGTAAACGCGTTCGAACGGAAATGAAACATAATGCTCACGTTCGAGTAGCGTTCGTAAACGCGTTGCGTTCGAACGGAGATGAGACAGAAAGCTCACGTTCGTATGGCGTTTGTTAACGCGTTCGAACGGATACGAGACCTGACACATAATAAGGCAAAAACACATGCGCGTTCGAGTTGCGTTCGTGAACGCGTTCGAACGGACACGGACCTGATGCAATACATAAACAGAAAATAAAAGGGCGCGGCGAAGCACTGCCGTAAAGGTGACCTTTTGGGGCTCTTGATCTCTCAAAGAGAGGACCTTTAGACCAACATGCTAAGCCCATGCGCGTCATATCACACATGCAAGAATAGAACCAATCATATCAACCAAGTATGCCCGATTGAACGCATCTTACATCCAATCCGAACACACGTCAACCGGCGCGGCAAAGCATCGTGGTAAAGGGCTTTTAGCCCCTCCCATAGGGGATCTCACAACACACTTACTAAGCCCATGCGCTCGATTGACTTATACATACGAAAATAAAGATAATAATATCAAACTAAGTATGCTCGATTGAACGTATCTTGCGTCCAACCGAACATACATCAACCGGCGCGGCGAAGTAGTGTCACGAAGGTGGCCTTTTCGGCTCTTTGTCTCACAAATGGAGGACCTTTGGACTAACTTACTAAGCCCATGCGCTTGGTTGAATCATACAAAAATAAACAATATATTGAATTCAAGAGAAAACTAAATAAACAAAAAGCAACACAACGAAAGAGAGATGGTGCCGTTTACTCAAGCGGTACGTGGAGTTGTGGCCCGAGTACAGATCATATTACCGTCCATTCGGAATCGGCTATGAAATTTATGTCCGGGTTTCCATCCGATATACCGCGAGAGTTGACACATCTCTCATTCATCTAATGCCCACAACATATTACATTCATAATTCATGCATATTTACATACTCAAAAATCACAACACACATTTCAACATTACAATCATACAAGAAATACTTAATAAAAAGCGGAAAAGGAAAACAAGTGTGAAAGATACCCTCAGGTCTAACCTTTTAAGCCGTCTCTCGGACTCACGTTCCACGAAGATCGAGAGGGGGGTAAGGCTCCGCGACTTTTCTGGTCCGCTGGTTCAACGTCCTAGCTCACTGCTTCGCTGCTTTGCTTATTGTTCGAACTCCGTTCTGCTCCTATTCGGCTCCTGTTTTGCTGCTCACTGCACGGGCTACCTGTTTCAATGTTTTCAAAGAACTATTCCAAGTTGTGTGGGTTCTTAGTGCAATTAAAAGTGATTATTTTTAAGGTTATCTATGTAGTTTTCTAAGTTACTGTTTTTTTAAGGATCTTGGGCTACTGTTTTAAGGTAATCTAGGAGGTTGTTTTGGCGTGTTTTAGAATTCGGCTATGGGTGAGTTTGGTTCGGCTATGGAGGGTGGTCTTGTGGTGGTTTCTTTGTTTTCTTTTTTGTGTGTGTATGAAGTGTTTTCTCTTGGATGTGTTTTGGGTGTGTGTGTAGAGAGAGTTTAGAGAAATTTCGAGAGAGCTTGGGTGTGAATTGTGTTGTGTCAAGGAGAGGATGGCCTTGGTTAGGGGTTGTTTATATAGAGAATGGCTAGGGTTTACAAGGGAAGGGATTTGTGCATTAAATTAGGATATGATTAGTTTTAAACAAGGAAATCAAAGGATTGAGGGGGGACAAAATATTTTACTTTAGGAAGTTGCAATATTTAATTTGTGTTGGTTTAGGAATACAAATATTTATATTGGTAAGTATCTTATTAGATTAGGAAGTCAAATATATGATTGGCTTTAATTTGTTAAGATTGATTTTAATTAGGCATATCTTCTTTTTAGTTAGTATGTGATTTGTTTAATTTAGGCATGATTTTAGTTTAAGTTGGTAATTGTTTATTTAATTGGTAAATGGTTTAAATATTTTATTTAATGTTTAATATTTAATTTTATTTAATTATTTAATTTGGGATGTGTTTTATGGGCTTTGGGGAGCTAAATGGGCTGGGTGTGAGGCTAGCAGCAAAACCAGAATTACCGACACCGTTCGAACGCTCCCTCGAACGCGACACGAACGCCCGCAATCTGTTTCCCGTTCGAACGAAGTAACGAACGCAGCAATAACGAAGACAGTGAGCTTATTTGTTCTGAATTTCCCCTTCCGATATCCGTTTCCCGCGGCATCCATGACTCAAAAGGTAGTTGTCTCCAAATAAGACTCATCATCGGGTTTCACATGCGAAAATGCAATGCCTACAGTCGCCCCCACTTTGATGGGACTTGTGCAGTGTGTGACTTTGAACAATCCTATCAAAGTTATGCAATGCATTTTACTTACCTGGCTAGCTAGCTATCTCGAGCTGAGCTGATACTGCAGTGGACCTCGATCCTGAGACGCGTCTCGATGCTGCTGATGATGTGGTGGACCTCGAACCTGGGACGCATCCCAATAGCTGCAACCGACAACGGGGGCCTCGACCCTGGACGCATCCCAATACCGCTGACAAAATGTGGGCCTCGACCCTGGGACGCATCCCGAAAATGATGATGCAGTGGACCTCGATCCTGGGACGCATCC